>NDGN011484803.1:0-23621 GCA_002564285.1 Tympanoctomys barrerae
TATATATATATATATATATATATATATATACCAAAAACTATAGATAAGATTACAATTTTGACTTTGGGACAGATCAGGGAACATAGTATTTAGAACAATGAAATGCTTTTGTACAGAAGAATGGATGGTATGACAAACAATATATGGTCATCTGCATGCAAATTAAATGGAGTGAAAAAAATAGTTAAAGCAGAAAGAGCAGCTAAGTGTCTACCACAATAGCAGTGATAGTCCTATATAGAAGAATGGCAGGAGTTGAAAAAAATTTGAGAGGTTTGAGTCATGTTGTTAGTTGACATTATGGATTTGACCATTGGTTAGATGTAGGAGTAATGAGGAAAGATCAAAGACAGTACTAAAATTTTTAAAAATTATTTTATTTAAAATTATTTATTTATTTGGTACAGCGTCTCGCTACACAGCTGTCCTCGTCTCAGGCTCTCCAGTGCTAGGATTACAGGTGTACACCACCATGCCCAGTTTCATTGGCCAGCTCAGCAAGGGGCTGGTATGGCATGCAGTACCTGGGATCAAGCCCCAGGTCCTTGAGCTGACCAGGCAGGCACTTAGACCACCGAACTCTCTCCCCAGCCAGTCAGCCAATACTGAGATTTCTAGAGATTTAGAAGATAATAATGTTGTCAACAATAATAACAAAAAAATATGAAGAGACTTAGGAGGAAAAAGGAGGCAAGCTTGGGAGGAGAGATGTGAGCTCAATGGGAAACACTAACTGTGAGGTTAAACTGAGAGATCTGCACAAATGTGCACAGATAATGAGTGGTGAGAAGGACAGAAATCGGCAGGACACATGTACGTGGGAGAATCAAGCCTAGAAGTAAAAGGTAGAGTGATGAGTGTGCGCAAGTTTTCCAAGGAAAGAAGCATAAGAAGGACAAATGGGTATGAACCCTCCTTTCTTTGAGAGCTGAAAAAACTGAAGCTGCAGTAAGCTGACTAAGGTGCCTCAACTCACCTAGTAAGTGGTGGATATGAGACTCTTGCCCAAGTCCTTAGAAGGAAAACTGAGGTGTGTGGATGTCACCAAAGACAAAGGAATTAAGAGAGAAGTCCAAGGAAACCATAGTCTTGGTGGCACTAAATGTTTGGAGAAGGTCATGGTAGAACAGGCCTAGAATCCCAGGGCTCTGGGAATTTAAGGCAGGAGGATTACAAGGTTAAGGCCAGCCTGGAAATGTAGCAATGTAATAAGACCCTATGTCACAATAAAAAATAGGCTTGAGCCTGGCATTGTACCTCAATGTGAAGGCCCTGAATTCAATCCCCAGTAACACACACACACACACACACACACACACATGCACACGCACACACACACCATGGAGAGATTAAGAGTAAATATTGAAAAAGAAAACTAGTTGGCTGCAGATTTGTTTACTAGGAAGCCATGAAGATCTTTGGGAAAGTCATTCCCTTATGATGTTGCAAACAAATTATTTTGCAAATGTTTAAAGAATAAAAGTGGTGAGCAACAAACAAAAGCTATTTAGCCAGCAGTATGGTGCTGAAAGAAAGAAGAGATTCCAGGGAAACAAAAGATTCCTGGATTGAGAACATAGTCTCCTATCATTTTCACTTTGCTTTTGTTTTATTCATGTGTTTTCCCCAATAGAGTAGCCCTGGGCACATTTTTAGGCAGAGGAAAGGGATCAACAAGAGAATTTGGAGGCATAATGGGGATAACTCAGTGGCAGATAACCAGGAAGGCCTGTGATTAAGGTAGACAATAGATCTAGGTATGCGAGTACTAGGTGTAAGGAAATTTTTACATAAAAGTCATAACTTGGTTCAGACCACAAGGTAGTAATTTGTAGTTTCCTGGTATGTTTTGCCTAACAAAGACTCTCTTTTAGCAGTTTCATATATGCTGCATAAACTGGTTATATAAAGGCACAAGGCTGGAGGGCTCCCATTCCAACTTGACAACACCATCGCGTCTTCACACCACCTGTCACATCTATCAACATTTTAACTAATGTCAGAGTTCTTATTTTGCTAATGAGCTGCCGCACAGAGCAACATTTCCCCTCCCAGTCCACCAGCCACAGTATAATGAGCAAGAGTGAAAGGCATGAGCATCCTCTCAGAAGCCCCTCTGCTTTCCAAGACTGTCACTGTCCTTTTTGCCTTTTGTCACAGAACCAAATTCATTTATCTGAGGTACTCTCAGATGTGTTTGCTTTGATGTAATAAAAAAATCTCTCTTCTACCTGGAAGTCACCCCCAAAGGTGAAAGGTGGCTTGAGGTCATCCAGGTGGGCGGGTAAAGTGGTTGTGCTGTGTCCTCCATGCTTTACAAGCCCTTTCCTTTGTAAGGAGTATAGTCTCTTCTCCCAGACTTGGATCTTTTAGTGCTCTTCTCTATTTATCAAAAAAATCAAAGGCTGATAATTCCCTCCCCTATGTTTAGGGTCTACTAGATACCACTTCCACACATTCACTCCTGGCCCTGCTTTGAGAGTCAGCTGTGGCCTTGACTCCACCAGTCCTTTCTAAATTCCAAGGCTTGGCTAACTGTCTCTTCCATTTCTGTATGCTGCGATCCTGGCAACTATATCATGATATTAAAAAGATAGGAATTTGCTTTTGCAATCTTGCATCCAAACTAGACTATGGTCACTTTACATATAAGGAAATGTCTGCTTCTTTTATCCCTAGTACTTAACACTGCACTAACTGGAGGCAGGTCAGAGGAATTCATGCATCATAAATACAATGTAAATATATTTACTTGTAATACCTGATACCTGGCCTTCCCTGCATGAGCTAGCATTTTCTAACTTTCAGTCCAAAGCTGGAAGAATTCTGATGAAATGGCGCCTATCCTAGGTATTCACTAAGGAAGGGACTTCCTACTTTTGTCTCTTCCAAAGTGTGCTCTTCAGAACACTGCCTACAATACAGTTATAGGACTCATTCACCGAGGTGCATGGAAATGCAGCATTCAGTTTCCAAACACAGATTCACAAAACAAATAGACTGAAAAGGTTTAAGAACCAGGCCCAGTGAGGTAGAAGGAACGTGAATAAGAGACCAGTCTGGAGTATATGTGAGACCCTGTCTTAAAATGCCAAACAATTGCTTTACTTGAAGTCAGTGTTTCTAAATTAACAGTTTGATCAATGGATCCTTCCCATGGGGGTGAAGAAGTGTGGTAGCTGTTAATATCCCACAGGCTTAGTGTTCTCAGAAAATACTTTGAGGAGCCAGTGAGATAGCTCAGCAGACTAAGCACCTGCTTAGGCAAGTGCAGGGACCAAGGCTTGATCCCTGGCACTACACACTGCACTGGCCTCGCCCCAGGTACACTAAGCTGGCCACTGAAACCAGGTGTGGTGGCACACGCCTGTAATTCCAGTACTGGGAAGGCTAAAAACAGGAGGATCACTATGAGCCCAAGCTGCCTAGTGAGACCTTGTAACAAATAAATAAAAAAGAAAAAATATTTTGGGAAACAGTTGCGCTTATTTGTATCAAAGCCACCCAAATAGTCAGTCATATATATGGGGGAAAGGCAGAGATAGGGTCTGCTTAGAAAACTATTAGAGCTCCTCTAACTTCTTTAGTTATTGTTCATAAGAATATGCCTGAAATACACTTGTAAATTTGACTAGCTAGGAAAGAATGGTTAGAGTCAAAGACAAAATTTCAATCTCAGAAAAGAAAATACTTTAGTGGTTAAAGTTTTCTATCACTTCCAAGGTATTGTCTAAATATTGTGGAGATCCATGAAAAATAATTGTATTGTTAATTGAAGCACCTCAGGTCCATCATTCATGGTAAGATATCCAAAATATATTCATTCTCGGTGAATGTTTGCAGATTTAGAACATTGTCACACATATCCATCAAAGATATCTATACTTTTCACAGAGTTGTTCTGCATAATAGCAATCCCTGCCTCGTGGACGTAAAAACATGACAGGTCTGTATATCCATATACATGCCTCACTACTTATATTAGTTATCAACATTAAAATATATGCCCCAAAGTGTTTAACTTGGTATATCCAAGCATTTATTCTCTTTCTAACTAAAATTAATATCGTGTTAAAATAATTCTTGATGTTATTCCTTGATATTTATTTTCCCAATAATGCATATACAATTTTTTATATGTCTATGCAAGGCTAAATATCATTTCTAGTTCTAGGTAATTTTAATATCCTTGAGACTATAGGTAATACTTTGACTTAACTATATTTAAAGAGATGATTAATGTTCAGCTACGTCAAAGAACTAGGTAGAGTGCTATTATAATCGAAGTATCATGGAAGAGAAGAGCATTTTTCAATGTAATAGCTTTCTTATTGCTATTGTATGGTTACTATCTAATTATGGTACCAAAAGACAAAATAAAGATCTAAAATTTACTGAACTCAAAATATACTTGGATACATAACATGGTAGTATAAAATTTAGTTTGAAAAATGTTTTAATGTAATACTCTGGGCCATAAAGCTCATTTTACAGTGGCAAGATAAATATTTCATTTTGAAATTTTAAATATGAATAAAAATATCTGAATTTTTCTGGTTATAGAGTATTTGTGCACTAGGGAAAAGCATAATGCTTATAGGCTGAGCTCATTCTATGTATATGTTAAAAAGCTTTATTGACATAAATAAGTCGTTCAGTTTAGAGACTGAGCAATAGCTGTGCTAATCAACATAGTTACTTCTCTGAGCTAGAAAGAGATGATATCAAAGCTTTGTGAGCATTGCTTGTTAACTCTTTCTGATTTAGTTAGTACACACAGTGCCAAAGAGCTTCTCAGATAATGGGGCAAATTCATAAACAATGAAACAATTGTATCTCATACACCTTAGTGCCTTACATTAAATTGTTTCCAACCCACATTTTTTAAAGAATTCCTGACAATATCTTTGTCAATAAGATGCAAGAGCGTTTTCAAGTTTCTTTCTAACCTTAAGATAGATTACGGCATTCATTACATCCCACATTCTATTTCATAAAATCCTTCACAAGTGTTTCTTCTTTTTTTCACTACTATTCAATCAATGTCAAAACATGAATTTGTCTTAGGCTCTACCATATTCTCTACACCTATCCTTGTGTATGATGCATAGAAGATATGGAATAAATCTTTGTGAAATGGAGGGATGAATATTTTCTCTGTCAGTTGTTGCCTTCTTACTTTAAACTGTGAGCCCCAGTAGGGGATAGTGATCTGTCTTGGGAAGACAGGGACCAAAAACAACGGGCAAGAAGCATGCCACATTTGAAAGGGTAATGCAAGATACAATTTTGTAGAACTTACTTGGAGTCAACAAAGCTTCATTACCATCAACAACCTACATGATAGGTATCTATTAAGAAGATTCTTTGAGGAGAGGGAACAGTGCAAAGCACAGGGTTGTGCAGGGTCTCCTAATGAGACATCAAGGAGCCCCCAAAGATTGAGTTTCAATGGAGTGCTATTGTTCCAGGGAAAAATGATTCTTCAAGAGCTGTAAATGTTACACATATCCCCTCTCCACTCCTCTCTGGCTGTGCCTTGCAGGATCCAAAGAGCAAGGTGGAATTTGGATCAAGAAAAAAACAAAGGCTACAACAGCCCTACTTTTTCACCAATTGGTTCCAGACTTCAGCTAAATAAAGGGAAGATACATGCTTTGAATTAAATAGAAAATAGATGTTTTAATTTATGTTGGACTTGAGTTATTAATACTAAAAAGAAGCTTTTATTATGTCCTGAAGTGATAAAAATAATGGAATACCCAGAAAATATGCTTAAAATTGCATTAATGTCAATGGGGAGAAAGAAATAAAGCTATTTTTTAATGGTTCTATTCTATCCAGCAAGCAGGGTGGGTAGTCCGGATGTTTGCCTGCTGATTGTAGAGGGTCAATAGGTTTCTAAGGGGGAAAATTTTATGAACTAACATGTGCTGTAGAGATATTACTGATGACTACACAGCCACCTGAAATAATGGTCACATAGTAGTAACTATGTGGGGGCTTCCTAGACACTACCCTCATGACACATGCCCACATGGTATAAGTGGGAGGGCACTGTAGTAAAGAAATACATTCCTTCCCCTTTATTCTAATTTTTGAAATAGAGTAGCATTAAAAGTCCTTACGCTATGATTATAAATACCTAGAAAAATATTAAGCTTGTGGACTCATGAGCATATCTGTGTCTTAGGATTTAGCAATTCTGCCTTTCAGGCTTCAGTGTTTCTTTTTTAATCATTGGTGTGCACATCACAAAAGCACTTATATCTGAAAGTGTCTTGTGAGAAAATGGTTTAACTGACACACATTGGCAAAGACCAGGTGATTCCCATATTTACCTCTAGAGCCACTCCCATGACCCCGGGGCCTCTGCTCCCTGCTCTAGGAGCCTAATGGGCAGAACAAAGTAATGCAGATAGTAAGTAGACTCTGGTCCTATTCACCAGTGTTATGAAGACATAAAAATAAGACTCAGACAATGAAATAGGGAATCTGATATATTTAGATGGTCACAAGCTGAATTTTGCTCGTCACTGCTATAAAGAGGTGAGGAAAAGCTTTTTTAAAACTGTTTTTAAGATGCAAGGTGTAGGGAGTTAAGATCATCCCTATAACTTGCTAAAACTGATTCTAACAATACACAGTGCCACTTGCAATCTGTTGGACTCTTATGCAACCAGACCATCACCGGCAATGAGAGCTGGGTCAGAACTGATGAACTTTCTTGCAAAACCTGTCTTGGTAGGCCCTTCACAAGCCCTCAAGAGCTCACCCTCCTCAAACTTCTTCCTCCAAGCCAGAGCCATTCCCGTGTGGTGAGTAGGACACCACTGAGCACTTCCCCTTTCCTTCCCTCCCTTCCCCTTCCTTCCTCTTTTATCCCCTTTGTTTTCTCTTTCTTTCCCTTCTCTTTTCTTCCCTTTTTCCCCCTTTCCCTTGCCTTCCCTTTCCTTCCCTTCCTGGTCAAATTACAGAATCTCTCCTTATCATCTGGTAACTCTAGTACCTAAAGAGTGATTTTCTTAATGACACTATGTAAACTGAAAAGGAATCATTCAAAGTAGTGCATTTCAGTTGAAGTAATCAGTTGACATGATGTACGTACTAGGTCTCATATTTCTGATCTCTGGAAATCAAATTGCTATTTGCAGCTACTAGTAGACAGTTCCACTGAAAGTTAGTTTAAAAGATCCAGGACAGGTCTAACCTCAAGCCAAGATTCTGAATTCTGCTCTACTATCCTGAAATACTGTATTTTTTATGCAAATATCACAGCTAATATTGCAATGTGGAGAGAAAGCATGGTAAGAATCATGTCTGTCTGAATAAGTTGCCTGGACTTTATTTTGCTGCCCTTCTTTTAACCAGTGGCATCTGAATAATCGGGTATTTCAAGGTAGCAATGAAGAGGACAAAAAACTGGGAATTAGCAGGAATACCTAGGGATGGAATAGTCAGAAGACAACAAACTGTCCTGCATAACAAATTCACCACCTATGTAAGCTTTGTATAAATTTCTTGTTTTAGAACAAATAATTGCCTGTCTGCTATGGAAGAGAATCCTTCATCTGCTAATCCCTAGCACAGCTTTGATACACAGCATTGACTTGGGACATCCAGCCTAGCCTAAAGTGGTATAATAAGGAAGCAGTCATTGGTCATTTATATCACAGTTTCCCAATTAATTAAAAGAAGAATCATGAAAATCTATCCTTGCTCTCTGTAACTGCTTATTCTGAAGACAAATAGATTCACATCTATGAAATATTAAGAGCACAACATATAAAAGAGGGACTTTGTACATTTTATTCCCATAATAGACAAAATACAAGATAACAACCAGATACCAGAGTCATTTCCTGTGGCAGTGACGTTCAATTCTTTATGACAGCTATTTAACTGGAGACTCAGAGGATATCTAAGGTTTTGACAGTGTTTTGATTGTTGATCACATAAATGTATTTTTACAAAGTGACTAACACAAAAGGGTCAACCAAACCAGTCGATTTTCAATGTCTCTGCCCTCTAAAGTGGAGTTTTTGAAGGTAGCACAAGAGCACAACTCAGAAAGTGACAATGTCATATCATCCTGACATTCAGTGAAGGACCAGCAGTCCTTAAAGCTCAGCCAGTACTCAAATGCCACTTGCTCTCTTGGACCTTCCACCAATTGCAGACTAACATGCGATCAGCTTTGGCTTTTCCTTTCCTATATGTAGTTGTGGTAGAGTGTCTACTGGTTACCAGGAGCTATCCTATTTTCTTGGACCACTGATAAACAAGAGGGCCCAGTGTTTGCCTTTACATGCTCACATTTAGGGGGAAATAGACAGCAGACATGTAGCAGATAAACAAGACAAACTCAGGATGTAAAATCTCCTATGAGGGTTGGCCAGAGGGCTCAGTGGACTAAAGTGCCTGCTTAGGCAGGCACAGGGACCAGAGTTTGATCCCCGGCATGCCATGCTGGCTCGCACTGAGATGTCGAATGAGACTGGGCGTGGTGGTGTGCACTGTAATCCCATCCATTGAGAGGCTGAAAACAGGAGGATCACCATGAGTCTGCTCTGTGTAGTGAGACCCTGTAGACCTTGTAATAAATACATAAAAAGTCACTTAAAAATCTGCTACAAAACTAATAAAAGAAGTCAACACAAGAAGAAGAAAAAAATGTACTCTGACATGGAGATAGCAGAATTGCCATGGAAAGAATGGTTTGTCTCTCTTGTTTCCTGATAAAGCCATGGTGCCTGGAGCTGGTAACCAGCCAGTGAAACATTGTTGAATGAGTAAATGGAAAAATAGAAGGTCTAAAGATGTTAAAATGTGCGTGATGGCAGAGGAGCTGGTAAACACAGGGATACTGAAGTGGACATTACAGAAACAACAGCAAGGCCAATGTGGCTTCAGCACAACAAGCAAAAAGACAGCATGGCAGAAAGTGATAGAGGAAAGAGCTGCAGGGGCCAGAGCGCTTTTCTCCCGGGCTAATCAGCAAATGCATTCATAAGCCAGTCCCTAAAGAGGTGCACCTCTGCTGATAGCCAACCGGGCCTCATCTCCCAGTACTGAAAGAATATGGTCTCCTTTGTAGTGCCTCAGCCTGTTGAGAGGTCTTAGCATGTCAGGGTCTTCAAAGAAGCTCCCCAGTCTGCCAGGACCACCTTTCCTCCAGAAGAGGACGTGACTGCCATTCACATCCAAGCTCACCCTTCTGGAGGCCATGTCTTACCCCCAGGCTGAAATCACTATGATAGCCCCTCACTGCCACATTCCTTTCTCCTTCTCACGCATGGCCTGCAACTGTGGCCTGCTCCACAACATCTCCCTGCTGGACGATAGGTGTCCAGAGGCAGGAACCCCTCCCTTTGCTTCTATTGGCTCATTGCCTTAGCACATGGCAAGGGACTGTTCCCTAAAGCAATAAACTACTTCCAACCTCGACTCCAGCTAAAGGACTGGAGGAAACACGTTTAAATTTTTCCTACGTTTGGATTCAGTAAAAGTCAACTGTATTGTCTCTGGCCTTGCAAGGACATTCTCTAAAGTAAAGCGAATGTACTCAGCTTGTTTCCTGGCTGGGACAGCATGTGACTCTGGGCAGAGCATTTAGCCTGGCTTGTGCCTGCGGTGCAGGGGCTGGCCTCGACCTTACAGGACATGCTGAGGGTGGGGAGGCAATGAGGCGGGAGGCGAGTGAACCGAGAGTCTGAAGTTCCTGGGGTTTGTAAGGAGTATGCCTGCTGTGTCCCAAAATTATAACCACAAGTCATTTGTATCTGCAGCCCACTTTAGGAAGTTGGTTTTCTTTCCTGGTTGAGAGCAAATCTAAAAGAGCAAATGCATGTGAAAGAAAGTGTCTGTAGGTGAGATAAAGGTCAGCCACAAACAGAAAGATGCATTGACAGCTTAATCATTGCTTATTAGGATAACAGTTTTAATTAAATATGTAAAATTGAGAGGGACTCATAATAAAGCACTTTACATGTGTATTTTTTTTCTGACATCAATACTGCCATTGATGAGCAGATCCAATTTAGTTGCACTGTGAGAGAGCATACAATGGTCAGTTTTCCTCCAGCTGGCTTATTTTACAAGCATTAATGAACAATTAACCAACACTGGCACTCTTTCCATCTGTAATCCTGTAGTAGGATCACTAATCTCTACCACTAGCAGCTAATGATGAAGGTCTCTTAAGCTTTACTTCTTATCTCAGCCAGTTCTTAATACTTGCATAAGTATGCTTTCTGAGGAGGGGGGCCCCCTACTGCTATGCAACCCGAGAACAAAGGCCCAGAGACATTTTTGAAGGGGTTTCTGTTCAATAACACTTCTATGCTTATGTTTGCCTTCCTCCTACAACAAACACCAGTGATCAGCAGAGGGCTCTGGGGGTCACAGAGGGCTCTGTGTTTCCATACTTCTAATACTTATAAGAATGTATTCAGACGGTATTATACACACCCACCCCCAATCACGCAAGCAGACACCCTCAAGTGGGAGGGAAACGTGGACTAAATAGAATCAAACAGTATTTTCCTCCATGAGTCAGCTTTGATTTGGCATTGAATACCACTGAGTTTGAAACTACATTGTCATTAAAAATGTTTATGCAAGAAACAGATTTATCTAGAAAACCCCACACAGCCGAGGTCTTCATTTCTCTGAATTTGATGAAACTTATATTCAATTGTCTGGCTCTAGTGGGGCAGAAAACAATTCACCATTTCATTAGAACTCCTCCGTAGGGTCAAGATTTGAAGAAAAAGAAGGGTCAAGATAAAAAAAAAATATGTCCAACTGTAGAGTTGAATAACTATAGGAGAATAGTGTAGGCTTAAATGACAGTTTTCATCTGAAGCTACCTTTCAGACTCTTATAACTTCTTGGGAACATTATTATTGAAAAGAAAATTGTGCTCAAGAGCTTCTTCCAAAACCAAGCCATTAGAGAAAGTTTTAACTGCATACATTTTGATGGGTTTTGAGTGTTGGGATGGAAGGGAAGTGTAGCAAAGGCAGCAATCAGGGACACATCGACTGATTTTGTCTGGAATTGCCAAAATAAGTCAAGCACCAAAACTTTACCCTTTCTATTCTGTAATCTATAATCTGTGCTCCTTGAAAGTTGTAAAGCATGTTGTTGATCTAGAAGCAGCAAAATACCAGGGTAGTGTTGAGAGGGAGTGGCCCCTAGGTGCCCAAGCACTGTGAAATGTCAGAAGGGAATAATCTAGATGATTCTTGGTATTTGACTGAGGAGTAGAGTGGGGACGGGAAGGCAGGCATGTGGAGCTGATACCTGCATCTTGAGCTTCCAAAGGTTCCAACTGCCACATCACCTTCAGTGTGCTACAATTTGGGAATTTAAAGATATAACCACCTCAAAGTGAATAAATAAACAGATGTATCAAACCCTTAACAATGAACAGAGAAAAAGGTAAACTATTCTGCAATGTTTACTCAAAATGAGCTGAATCCTTTTTACAATCATCTCAATTTTCTATTTATCTATTCAAAATTGCCAAACTACTGTTTCCTCTCTAATAGTCAGGGAGGCTTGCACCAGAAAGAGAGCTTAGTGGACGGAGGCTTGGACAGAGAGTTAGGAAGCTGAGTCCTATTCACACACAGCTACTGACCCCTTGTGTGATGTTATACAAGTCACTTAACCTCCCTGCCCTTCTGCTTCCTTGTCCATTCCCCAGGGACAATGCTACCTGCCCCTCCCTACCTCTGGAGATGTGGGGCTGAATGAGCTATGTCTGTAGAGTATTTGAAAATGCCATTGGTTAGTGGGAGGCTCAAACAGTGTAAAGCACTAAAAAAAGACCTGTAATGTGATAACATACAATGAAAATAAAGCTAGATTATAAAACAAGGAAGCTTGGAGGTCAGGAACCTTTGCCACTAAAAAATTAGTAGTCATGGGCTTTGAAAATGAGTCTCAATGGCAGAATACTTAATTTTTTCCTCTTTGGGAATCATTGGCCTGATTTGTTTAAGTTAAGTGAACATTTGGACAACAGTAGTGAAGTTTAAGGGCTGGGGTCCATAAATATTTGATATCCTGTGAATCCCAGCTTATCAATTCCTAATTTGAAAGAAATAATTCCAAATTATCTGTTTTTATTCCAAAACATACTATCTTCACTGTACCACAAACACACTATACTCATTTTTAATCCCTATTTCCACATATTGCTTCCCATGTTTTTTCTCTTCCCATTTAAATCACACTTATTAGTCACATTCCAGTTAAAGTCTCAAGGCCTCTACCATGGAGGGTCTCTAGCAATCTTCAAGGTCACTTGTTTGCATGCATCAAAAGTTTATGTACGACATCCAGATGTGCCCCAGGGGGTGCTCAGTGACTCTTTCATCAAATATAAGTGATCTACCAGTTAATAAGTTGATATATTAATTAATAAATCAATGAATTTTTAATGTCTGTATGCCTCAGGAACTATGGTAGGCACTATCTTATGCATATACCTGAACACACACACACACAAACACACACACACACACAGGATAAAGTGTCCCTGTTTTCCAGAAACTTTCAAACTAATAGGGAAGGCAATGCTATTGGACTTGAGCCAAACAAGGGTTAAATTGCATTATATTAGTGGAACTAAACTAGCAATTCAGAGAAGAGACAGATGAACATAAATCAGAATATAAAGCAATTCTAACAGAGCATTTGCGTTCTAACCACAAACCACATACTCCAAATCCACCTACTCCTCACCTCCTACTCCTGCTCAGCCAGTCTGACATGTACTGGTCCAGTTCAACCCACTCAACCAACCTATCTTTAAGTTCATAGCCTAATTGTTACTATACAAGAAAGACTATAGTATCTACTAAAATAATAATAATTTTAAAAAAAGATTATCAAGACAAATCCCAAGAACTACACTTACTCAAGGCTTTAGCATGTAGGGGAAGATCTTGGGAAAAGACTGGCTGAAATCCCAGTTACACCACAAGTTCAAACCTACAGTGACTTAGAGAGCCTCTTTTTATGTCAGAATTCCTTCTTAAGCCATATTTTCTTTGATTTAGCTTCCTGCTCACCAGTTCCATAAATAGGAGACTCTGTCTAGAAGGAGAAATAAAACATGTATATACATAATCAAAATAAAGAAAGAAGGTGTTAATTGGCTTATGAGAGGTGCAGATGAAGTGCTATGAGATGCCTTCTAGCCAAGAGAGGTTAACAAAAGCTCAATCAATAAGAATGTGAAAAGGACTTATGAGATAGATGGGTACAGAACACGTGGAAATAATAGGGAAACAGCATTATCAAAACCATAATATATATGAAGAGTTAGGATAGGATAGGCTGATTTGGTAGAAACATAGAAAGCTGAATTAAAGATACAAATATAAACTTAGGACCATGGTATCAAGAGAATTGAACTTCATTGTCAGTAAGTGGGAAGCCAATGGAAATTTCCAAGAAAGGGAGAGTCCCACAGTCACATATATCCATACTGCCTCCCTGTTTTCAACTGTTTATGCCAAGTAAGGCTAAGGCCTAGAAAATGTCTCTTACCTAACACTTGCCTTAACTCAGACTGTTGAAAATAAGTAAGGACTCTAAGTATAACCACAAGGGGTATAATTTAATTCTTTTATTTTTAATTTTCATTTCCATTGTCTACCTTCCTTTCAGACAGGAGTTCTATTGCTCGTGCTATGGTAGTACTGGAATGTTTTCACTCTGTCTTAGCTGTGTCATGTCATCAACCTAAAAATAGATGCTAATTAACAAGGTTATTTCTAACTTACATTGCTAAAAGAGAGGGAAACAGTGATGAGACACATATAGAGTATCAAATTAACCAAGGACAGAACCAAATTCTAGTTCAAAATTCCCACCTCACAGATATTCAATTCACTAAATAGATTCTCTTTTTCTAAATCAGATAGTCATTATCCAAATTTCCTCCCCCCAATGTGATAATATAGTGTGATGAGACATGCCCCAACAGAACACAATTGACTTCAGGAGCCCCACCGCTACGTGGAGTGCATGGATGGCAAGGCAAATATCTCACTCTATTATCTGTTGTCTCTGAACCAACAGATTACATGGTTCGGTGACTAGCTGAATAACTTTTAGACAGTTTGCTCATGTCTATTTACACATATTCCACAGAAATATATTAACAACTGAAGAACAGCTGTAAAAATTATATGGTGAGACAGATAGATGAGAGCAATGATCTCTCTCTGCGCTTTTCTACAGTGAAAACTTAAGTTTTACATGGTAAGGGAAATCAGAAAAACATACATGTGCACATTTGTATAAAGTGTGAATTCTACACAGTAGAAGGCAAGAACAAAAACATATAATTTCCTACAACCTTTTCCTCTACATATTTAAGTTTTTTCTCTCAAATACTTTATGACAATTGAATTTTTTAATAAAAAAGCCACTGTTCATATTCATTAACAACAAAAATAATGGAAGTTTTCTGATTTATACTTTTTTAATAACAAAGTGTTTATTCTCAGATCAATTTAATCTCCTCTCAATCACATATATCCCACATTAAAAGGTGTTTGCAAGTATAAGAAGATTCTCATTCTCATATCTATCGTAATAACACTGGTTATTAAATATTTTGCTTTAAAAACAAATAGTGGTGTTACATAAAACTTTCTTTAATTAAATGTTACCTATCGCTACGTAAAATCCCAAACTGAATTCATATAAGAAAATGGATAGTCAGATGGTGTTGGATTGTGCTGACCTGATTACTTGGAGGTGAAAAGGCTCCACCCACATAGAGACTGGAAACACATCACGGATTACATCCCTTCCAGAGCTTCCGGTCAGTGTTCCCACTGCTCAGAAAACTGCCCCCAGCCTGCTTGTTTAGTTTCTTTATTTCTGCTTGTTCTTTAGACCTTTAAATCAAGTATCATTTCCCTGGGGAAACTTTACCTGACTGTTACACATACACACACACACACACACACACACACACGTGCGCACACATATACACATGCACACTATCCCACCCCAAACTGAGCCACAGTTCTGAGACATTCTGAGACCTCCATGTAAGTGTGTTCTTATAGATTAAGTCAAACTTGCAAGTATGAAGATCAGAAGTTATATATTTACCTGTGCTACTATTTGATTAATGTCCAGCCTTTTTCTAGAAGCTCTGCTACTAAGAGACTAATCATTTTCCTAACTAGTGTTTTCTCAGTGTCTAACACAGTATCTTGCTCATATACACACATCATAAATATTTAGTGAATAAATAAATAAACTAGTAATAGTGGAGACTGGAAAGATAGCATGGTGTCATTAATGAACAAAATTTGATTCTGAATTGGCTTTCTTATTTTTCCATTTCTTTGTACTTTTCAATTTACCTATTCTGTGATAGAACAGGTAAGAGAAGGTGCTGTATTGTGATTCCGTAGGCTAGACAGAGTTCTTTCTGTGAGACAGTTGGTAAGAAGGAAACCACATCATTTTCACAGCGCCTCATCACCAGCCAACCTCCATAGCTTCGCTCCTGTTGTTCCCTCAGCCATAATTCCTATCTTAGCAAAGGCTCAACTCAAAATGCACTTCCTCTTTCTACCTTGTATTAATTAAACTCCACAGAGGGTATTTGAATGTTTGTACTTTGTTCATCTTTTTATTCTCACAGTGCTTCATATGTTGCTGGGTGCAGAAACTGCCTTCCTAAAATGAGTAGAATTAAAGTCAAGATACAGATGCACTAAGTCCTGAATAATGTGCCCAGGAAAGGAAAAGGCAGCAAATAAAACAGCGAAAACCCAGGACCTCAGAAGAGCAACCCGAGGACTACTTCATGCACCTTGAAATGCCCATGCCTGATGGTTTATTTATTAAACTAGTCTCACATTACAAAGTCAAGATCGGAATCTATGAGCCTTTCCTGTTGAATTTTCAGATTGAATAGCCAATATCATTTCAAACTCTCTCTAAAGCCCAATGTTGTTTTGCCTCTAGGAGCATGTGCTCACAACCAACAGTGAAAGTGTTTCTGAATATCCACTCTATGTTCACATACTACCAAAAACAACTGGTCAAAGCCGTGAAATTATCTTCATGATGTTGGCACCTAGAAAGTCTCAGGCCCAAATACAC
The DNA here is from genome assembly GCA_002564285.1 of Tympanoctomys barrerae. Classification (NCBI taxonomy): domain Eukaryota; kingdom Metazoa; phylum Chordata; class Mammalia; order Rodentia; family Octodontidae; genus Tympanoctomys; species Tympanoctomys barrerae. The sequence continues at coordinate 16,153 of NDGN011484803.1, forward strand.
CATGATGCATTTCTTAGTGACAGTTCTTTGTCACATGAGTCAGATTTGTTTAAATTTACTTAGTAATAAAATTCCAGGCTGAAACCCAGCCTCTTGTTACTTCACTTACATCCATTCACCTGTGGTCTGCTACTTGAATGCTATAAGTCAATTTTCAGAAAAGACACAAGATAACTCAATATCTAGATGTTCTAGTGTCCCCATCAAAGTGTACCTAAATTAGACCTACAGATTAAAGCAAAGATTTTTTTTTCCTTTTTTTGGCTAGCCAGCTCTCTCTTCACTCACCCTTATTTAGATCATTAGAGTCTATCATTCAAAATCACTGTTGTTCATAGAGTAACTGCCTTTAGTTGTTTTGATTGTTTGTTTAAAAGGATATAAACAAGCTGCTAAAAAGCAGAAATAAGCAATCCTACTTCAGACAAGAATATCTAAGAGGGCTAAACCCGTATCCTCCCAGCGTTATGCCTGTGTCACTTACTACCCTGAAAATCTGTGCTCATTCTAATGAAAACCAGTGGTTTTTCTCTCCCCTAAACAGAAATCATATGAAGAAAATGTCTTGCATGACAATTAAAAATTAAAACAATTTCCAGGCTTTATTTCAATGCCTTTAAATATTCTTGCCTACTACTGGTGTCGTTACTTAAAGCCAAGTTTAAAAGTAAAGTTCCAGGGCTATTTTCCTTTCCCTTTTGCTGTTTGGCTGCCTACACTGTAGTCACTGAGGATAATCTTCAGAAGCTTGGCTTTGTTGCTAGAGCAACCAATCTAATTTTAAGCATTTTTCAATATCTTCCTTTGGAGTATTTTAAATAACAATAAGATACATCTGATTGAATGCATTGTAGCAAGTGCTAAATTAGGTTTTTTACAATTCTGACCCAGTTATAGGAAAACTAGTCTAGCAGAGATTAAAAACAACAAACATTCTTTGTGTGGAAACTGCATGGCATGTGCCACCTTCAGGCCAGTGCCCATTTCCCCAGGGTGAGTAGCACAGGCAAAAGGAAAGGAGTGACAAGAAAATTCCTGCTTCTTCCAGCTCTGACCCTCCAGTCATTTCAAGATTTGAATGCACCACAGACCAGTTTTACAATGTCCTATGCTTTTGTTCAGTTGTAGTGCTCAGGCAGTAAGCAGATTTGGAATCATTCATGAATAGTGAGAAACCGCAGCACATGCATCCAAACCCTTGTATTAATCTATGATAGCAAACTTGCTGCTACCATTAATTGATTTTTCATTTTTACTTATATTTTTCATATTAAAATTCCCAGCATATGTCTCAGAGGTAGGATAGAGATAGTAATTTTAGATATCAACAAGCATACCATAGATAAAACACAGATCCCTGTAGAGCTTACAGTTTCAATGAATCACCACATTGCTGTCTACTCCTCATTTTCTACAAAGCCTTCAAATCTTTTGGTGAAAACACCACGTTGAAACCCAGTTTTTGTAAAATTAGTAGACACTAATAAACACTAGACTAAAAAGGCAAAGCAAAGGGAAATTCCAGGCTAAGTTGTATAGGATGAAAGAAAACAGAACTCTGGTAAAATATCTAACATAGAGAGTAGATTGACTGACAAGATATATTCTATATTTGCAGTTTAAAAACATTTTAGGGATGAAGTAGGTACCTCTGTAGCTCAGAGGTAGAACATGTATGTAGTCTGCTTGAAGCCCTGGGTTCAATCACCACCAGAAAAATATTATTTTTAATTGATATATAGTAATTATATACACTTATAAGGTAGAGTGTGATGGTTTCAATACAAATTATAATATTGGGGTCCTTGGCATATCTATCACCTCAGGCATTTATTATTTCTCTTTTATAAATATTCAAAAATCTTCTTTACTCATTATTTTGAAATATGCAATTAATTATTGACAATCGTAGCTACGCGTACCTGGTGTCAAATGTCAGAAACTATTCCTGTTATCCGAGTGTATTTCGTGTCCGTCGAGCACTCCTTCCTCATGTCCCCTCTGCCAAACTCCTCATTTAAATCTTTATATGAAATTAAAAAGACCATCGAAATTGAACTCTATTATTTTATAAATAAACAGTACAAACTTTGAAAACAGTGACCAAAAGAACAATTATCTGTATGTACCTGGCCCTCCACTAAGACAGCTAAAAAAAAAAAAGAGAGCAGGCTTTTGGGTTAATGGGGGAGCAATAATATTTTCTGACTCCAAAAACTAACAACATTCTAATGATTTTAAGTGAGACCACTAGTTTAAGAGGGAAAAGCAATTCAGCCTTGAACAAATGGAGGAAATGTGGTTTATGTTAAAGAGATGTATAATAAAGATAATGAAACACATTGTGAGACATTACTGACTTACATGGATAGTGTTGTGGTATGCACACAAATCAAAGAATTGCATTTAGTAAAACTATTTTTTCCAAGACCAAAGGGCACTGGTGCCAGATTTTCATTCCTAGAATGTAAAATAAAGTGTCTGAGACTATTGATTATACATCATTTTGTGGTTTGGGATTTTGCAAGGGAACAATACAATACAGGGCATATTTTATAAAATTATTTTAGAATAAATCATCCAAGAATCATATACAAAGAGTACAGGAAATCAGTCCACACACTAAAGAACAAAGAATTCAGCTGAGGGACTGGATCTTAATATCTTGCATGACTCCAGCTGAAAACCTAGAGCTCATAACAATGCCTCTCACAAGTTCACCTGGCAGCCTGGAGCCCACACAGTGTTGCCTACAGGCTTACTTCATGGATCTCTGCTGGGAAGGCCCAAAGGTCAGTGGTGCAAATTAGAAGGTCTGTACCAGTGGGATGAAGGCTCCGTGCTAGCAGGCTGAGGGATCTGAACTGGAGCCAGGAAGCACACAGAGCTCCTCTGAAAAGTACCAGAGCCATCCTCAGCAACAGTGAGGTCCTGAGCTCCTCCCATAATGAAGAAAGTTGAGTTCCCATCAAAAAAGCCAACTCGACAAGCTTCTCCAGGAGACAAGGCTGTGCACCATCTTCCCTTTGGGAACCAGGATGCAAGGCTTAAGATGAGGAACACAACTCCCCCGAAGTGAACCCCAGCCATGTTCAATGAAAACAAGGTCACCTGCTCCTACTCTGATGAGAACAATCAAGTTCACCAGGAAAGACAGCACGACAAAATCCCCCAGAAGAATAGCACAAGAGAACCAGCAGCTTCCAATAGCTTTCCAAACAGCTTTCTTGCAGCTTCCCCAGACATCTTCCACCAGTTCTTGTGCTGCTGGCAACAATCCTCATGTGGGCCTACCACAGCCAGCACCAGGCTAGTTCAGTTCAGCTGGGTGTAGCAAGTCGACCCCCAGTAAGCATCCATTACATATTATAATTACTAAAACAAACTTAGTCCTGGCTGCTCATTGAGTCAATTTCCATTGACTTGAATGGAAGAGTTGAGTTAGATATTCTCTTCCATGAAGCTCTTAAATGGTGTTTCAATGATTCTTCCTTAGGACATTTTGTTTTCTTGAGATGTCCACCAACTGATGTGATCATAACTGAACTATGCATTATGAAAAATAACTCACTTTTATTCTTAGTGCTACTTTTTAAATGCCTGGCTCTCAAATTGTTCTCACTGTGAAGAGAACACATAAAATATGACCTCCACAGCTTTCCCTCTTCTTGAACTCTGTCGATGTTTGCTTATACATTCACCTTACCTAAGAGACCTTTCTACTTTCCTTTAAAATAAAATGGAAAATATTACTTAATACCAAACTCAGTTTAATAGAAATATGGTCAAAGTCCACCTTTTGAAAATCTTATTCTTAGGAAACCTGCCCTGATCTTTCGCCTTAGACATTCTTCAGTATGTAGTCACTTGTTCTGTTTTGCTACTCAGCAGTTTCACCCATGGATACATCTTATCTTTCTAACAAAATATGTACTTTTGAATGAAAGAGATCTTTTATTGCTTCATTTATTTCTAGATGAGCGATGATACATTTGAGGATAGATTAATTACACTATAAAAGTCATTTGAACAATTAAAAGTAAAAGGCTGAGCCAGCCACCGGGATTGGGCGTGGTGGTGCACACCTGCAATCTCAGTGCTAGGGAGCCAGACACAGGAGGATCACTACAAATCCAAATTGTGTAGTGAGACCCTATACCAAATACATTAAAAAAAAAAGAAAGAATAATTGAAAAAATAAAGATGAAAATTTTGTAAGATGTTGTGTTACATCTGAATTTAATTTACTTTTATGTTTATGGCTTGCTTTTTAAAATCATGATATTTTCAGATAGGTCATTTATAGGAGTAAGTAGGTAAATAAGGCATTTATTAAATATTTATAAATATCTAGTATGGGTCCAAGACCATGCTAGGTACTACAAATAACATGAAATTATAAATAACATGTGGCTCCTATCATCAAGATGCCCTTGATCTAGACGCATCTAGTGGCAGATTTTGCAACCATGCAAAGTGAACAGACAAGATAGTGGAGGGATTAAACATCTCAGCAGGATCAGAAATGTATAAGCAAGATTTGAAAATACCATAGTTGAAGATTATGGATATATAACAATTCAAACATAAAATTAACTTTGAAATACTGTGGAGTCAAACAATTAAGTAGTAAGCACATTTTAGAGTCAATCTTACCAAAAAAAATCTGTGACATAATATTAATCTTTGCTTTTTTCTTTCACATCAAGTCAGCACCTGTTCTGTTGCTTAAGCCAGAAAAAGAAAAGAGACAGACAGAGAGAAAGAGAGAAAGAGGGGGAGGCAAAAGAGAGAGAGGGGGACAAAAATGAAAGAGGCAAAGAAAGAGAGGTTGAATATTTCATAATATTTAATAAAGAGTCAGCTCTCCCATTACTGGAACACAAAGCCCAATACCCAAAACTTAAAGCAGGAGAGATTTAAATTAGATCATAGTTGTAGGGGCGGTCAGTCCATGATCTTAAAGCTGCCTGGAAGGAGCACCAAGACCAAAGTTGATGTAGAGCAAAGATGTGTATTTCATGAAAACTGAGAAGCAAAGAAGGATGACAGTCTCAGAGAGAAAGGGCCAGGGAATCACATAGCACACAAGGTCACACCTCCATGACCCACCCAGATACACTGAGAAGTATGTGCCACCAGCTTTCCTGGCAGCTCCCAAGCCAATCAAGTTGCCACAACCAACCTTAACAGTCATAGAGCATTTTAAATGCTCCCAACAGAAAGAAATGCTGTATGTTTGAGACGATAGGTATGCCATTTACCCTGATCTGATCATTGTACATCAAAATGTCAGACTGTACTCATAAATATATAAAATTACTATATACCAGTTAATATATATATATATATTAATTAAAATGAATTTTTTCATTAAAAAAGTAAGCACACTAAGAGATAGATTCTAGCTCCCTGAGGATGAAGGCAGTATCATTTTTGTTCACCACTTTAGCCCGAAATCTAACATAGTGTAGTGTCTGGGAATTTGTGTTATAAAGTTAGAATCCTTTTGCTTGAATCTAGCTTACAAGCTCCAAGATATGAGGATATGTTTACTTAAGATCTTTTATCCACTATTTTTTTGGTAAAATGGGGATACTAAGATTGTTGAAGTAGTTAAAGTACTCAGCAGAATGCACAGCACAAAAGAAGACTTCAGTCAATATTAGCTATTGTTAAAGTTTATGTCTAGATGTCCCCTCAAAGCTGCATGGAGTCATCAGGCAGAATTCTAGAGTCTTTGATTCATTCATGGTCCAATGCTGGATTATGGGTATGAATGCTGCACCCACCCTGGGGCAGGTAGCCTTAATGCAATATAAGGAAGGGAGAGAGGCTTGCACTCTTCTGCTGCTCCTCCTTTTCTGCTCTTGCTGTTTTGCTGTTTTCTGCAACCATGAACCGCTGTCCTCTGCCTTGTGCCAGGCTGCCTTGGAGCCAACTGATTATGGACTGAAACCTCCATCTGTGAGCTATACAATCCTTTCTGTTCTTAATTTCAGGCATAAGGTATTTTGTCCCAGCAATGAGAGCAAAGGAACAGAGACAGATATTATTATTACATGGCCTCCAAAGAATGACAGAGTATATGACTAATTGCTGAGCTTAATTTAGACCCATCTCCCAATATCTTATTTTTTATGTCCTATTGCTGTGACATTTTAATCAGTGGTTCCTTTTCCTCTGTCTTTCACTTATGTCTCTTCTATTCTATCTACTACTGACTAGATATTGACTAAGCTATGCATCTCCAAATGTTTATTTTCTTCAGGCTGATGGCCCGTCACCGCCCAGTCCAGCATCACAGAGGCATGCGTGCACACGCAAACTTTGTGGGACTCACACAGCTCAGTGGACTGAGGCTCCCAAATGCCAAAGCAATCAGTTCCCTGATCACACAGACTGGTTCAGAGATGAGCATTGACCCAATTGTATGTAATGACTTGAAGAATCTGTTTTCTAGATACTTTATCAAATAAAATCTTATTCTTCTGCAACATACCAGAATTGGTTTTCTGTTTTCTCTATATAAATAACTACATGAATAAGGGAGAGTGCAAAGCCAGGATTTCCTGAAAGCCATGTTCCTATGAGGGAATAATTTCCTTAGGACTTGTAAGCAACACAGAAGGAAACAGAACCACAATAGAGAAAAATGACAATGTAAAGAAACCAATTGTTAGTTTTAAACTGCACCTGCAACTTTATCATGGTTAATCTAATTTATATTAGATTTCCTTATTGATTAAACAAGTTTACATTTAGTTGCCTCCTTCCTGAAACAGAGGAAGTCCTCAATGATATACACCCTAGAGCTGAACAGGGATTACTGTAGTGAGATAGGAATTTTTAAAAGGGGTATATGACAGAGGGCAGCAGTCCATGATGGTGGAAAACAGCAAGAGCAAAAAGGGGGAGAAGCACAGAGAGCAAGCCTTCTCCCTTCCTTATATTGAACTGGGATGGGGCAATCCATCCCAGACTAGGTGTAGCACTCACATCCATAATCCCAGCATTGAATCATGAATTAATCACCAACTCTAGAAGCCACCTCATGACTGCATGAAGCTTTGGGGGTACAGCGAGACACAAACCATAACAAAAGGCAAGAGGAAAAGACAAACCGACATTATTAAATACAATAATGGGTATGTTTGGTAAATGTATATTAATAAAATAAATCCTAACAAAAGTTACATTTTTAGTTATATAGGTCTTGCTTTAACTTGGTCTTAACCATCCAGCAGAAAGTCTAACCACAAGGTATAAAAAGTAATGCTGTATTAATATGCTGAGCTGTAAAAGGCTCAAGTCTACAATTTCTGACAATTATCAGTTCTGCTGATAACCCAGTACTATTATGGACTGTTGGGCTATCTCGGGTTATTTTTCTGAATTCAAGTACGTACAATATTTGAACTGGCATCAAGTATGAAAAGGTGCTTTAAAGACTTCTCCAAATACAGCTT
>NDGN011484806.1:0-13617 GCA_002564285.1 Tympanoctomys barrerae
AAGTCTGATCTAGTAGTGAGACCCTGAACACCCTGTAGACCCTTCCCTAAAAAAAAAAAAAAAGTCATTGCTTTGCTTCTTCCGCCCCCCAAATCCCTAGTACTTTTTATTTTTGCCACTATCATTGACACCTTAGGCACTGCACAGTTGTCCGCTGGCTTCCACGGGGAGGGATTCCACGACCCCTGAAGATCCAGCACCCGTGGGCGCTCGCGTCTCCCACCTGCCACGGTGTGGTGATATTGGCCCAGAACCTGCCCACTTCCTCCTGTACACTTTGAATCTTCTCTAGAGGACTTATAAAATCTAACACAGTGTAAGTGCTATGGAAATAGCTGTTAGATTGCATTATTTAGAGAATAGTGGCAAGGAGAGAATGTTCCAGACAGGTGCAATTTAAGAAAAATATTTGATGTAGAGCAGGAGGGTTTAGGGAACAGACTGTGTCTGCCTGCCTTCCTTCCTTCTTTCCTTTCTTCCTTGTCATCTTCTCCCATTGGAACATTGGCTCCATGAGGGTTTTTCTGGCTTTGTTCTGCTCTGTAAATGCAATGCAGGGCCTGCAGTAGAGCACATAGTAGGGCTTTCAATAAATACTTGAGGAATGAGCAAACATCCCTGTATGGTAGGTGCAATAAAATCTGTTATCCAGATGAATGAACCAAAGCCCCAGGAAGCCAAGCATCAGCCCACAATTGTACATCCAGGGTCTGTCGAGCAGCTATGGTGGGCCACGTATGGGGACACAGAGATGGGTCCCTGCCTCGGACAGGTTTGTTGCCTGGAGAGGGCTTGTTCTGATCTGGACCGGCTGAGTTCTGTCCCCTAAAGCTTAGGCAGCAGTGTTGGAGGTTCTCCATTGACGAGATCATGATTTTGATGGGGTTCTTGTGGGGGATGGAAATTTAGGAGGCGAAAGCCTAGTTGAAAGAAGAGGCCATGTCCGTGTGATCGTGGACACTGTATTTGGTTCCAGACTTTCCCTCTCTTTCCTGTACTTGCTGCTTCCTGGCTGCCGTGATGTGGATGATCCTGCCTTATCAGGCCAAAAGCAAGGGAGCCAGCTAACCACGGACTGAAACCTCTGAAGCCCTGAACCAAAATAAATTTCTCTCCATTGATTTTCACAGCTGCCTGTTGCTGCTAGTGCACACAGCTAGGGCGCTAGAGTGAGCACAGAATTGAGAGACCGCACCCCACCCAGATCAGGCATTAGGGAGCCTTCTTGGGGTAGGCAACCCCTGAGTTGAATCTTAAGAGGATGTTAGGTGTTTGTCAGGCTGGGAGGTGCTGCCCAGGCTCCCTGGAGTGACAAAGGACATACAAGGTATCCAAAGGAGGAGTGTGGCTTTGCTCCGTTGTGAACTATTTTACTTGGCTGGGGTGGGGTGCAGAGTGCACAGGGGTGATCGAGGTCAGAGAGCTGCCAGGGCAGTGTGACAGGATGGGGAGCACAGAGTCACCCTGGGTCCGGAGGGCCGTGCTGGTGATGTGGCTCTGATTTCCAGAGTCCTAGGGCACGAAGGGTCCATAGATCAGGATTCTGGAGGAGCACCTCACCCTCTGAGTGTGAGAGAGTCGGGGGAAGCCTTAGAGGCCTGGGGTCAAGGTCGGACTGGGGCTGGAGCCCGCAGGAGCTCCAAGATCTGAGCCAGGGTGCCCCAAGCTTGCCAGGTCACGCAGCATGGAGGTGGTGTGCAGGCGGAGCTGCAGAGAGCCCTAGGTTTGAGCTTTTCCACCTCCGACCCAGAACCTTGGAGTTCTGCGTGTGACACAGATGACATCAGCATAGAGGCAAGAACTGAGGAGACCACAGGAAGTCTGGGCCACAGAGCCTGGGGACCACAAGTAATAAATAGCGATCACTTCCAGCCACACCTTGCTGTGGCTCCTATTACTTGGGGAAGGAAATTGAATTTAAAGAATAATTCATTTTAACAGTGGAGAATTTGGAACTTCCCTGGGAATAGACAAAGGTATCTACGGAACTCCTGTACCTGGTGCTGAGCCCCATGACCACTCACCCCTGATCAGCCCCATCCCATTCATACTTCCTTCCACTCCTGTCCTTTAATTTAAAGCAAATCTTTAATTTAAAAAATATATTTGGTAGAGGGTCTCATTACGCAGCTTGGACTCATAGCAATCCTCTTCTCTCAGTCTCCCCAGTCTTGGGTTTATAGGTGTGTGCCACCACGCCTGGTTACAGGGCTGGCACTGTGTACCCAGGTTCTGGGGCCAGTACTGGGGATTGAACCCAGGTCCTTGGGCTTGCCAGGCAGGTGCTTAGACTGACAAGCTATCTCTCCAGCCCCTAAAAATCTTAAATATCTGCTCATTCCTTCATAACCATTTCACCGGGATCACTACTCACAATACACAAGGTGATTTCTCTCAGAACAGTCAGTCCTTCCAGGGTGGAATCATTCTTCTCAGCCCAGGCCTGCATAGGGAAACTCCCACGCAGAGATTGGAGCTCACGGCAGGAGGCCGGGTGCAGCTCAGGGAAAGGCAGCGGCTACGAACAAGTCCAGACACCCCGGGATGGAGTGCTACAGCCTGGTTATAGACAGAGATGCTTATTTTATGGAACTAGGATGGAATGAAATTTAGTAGCCTTGTATGTTGGCTACAAAAACAAATAGAATGAAGAAGACCCAAACCAAAACGACCTGCCACCTCTAGAGGGGGAGCCATTTGGGGCGCAGGGGGCAAGGCCATCCAAACAGTCTAGCCCTAGCACCTGGGTGTGTAGCCCAGAGTGGATCGCCTGCCCTCTCTGTGCCTCAATTTCTCCTCCGTTGATTCCAGGCCAGGTAAGAGTGAGTGGATCTGGGAGGAGCGGGTGACACAGTTAGGCTGCTGCCTGCGACTTTGGGCAGAAATGCTGACCTGGCAAATGGAGTCGTAACTCAGCCACAGGGGGAAATGTGTCTTTTGTGCCCAATTACACAATGAAGGGCTGGGACACAGTTTGCTTAATTAAATCTCTCACCAATTGTGGCTCTCTCATTGTTTAGGATGCGGCTTTTAATTGGGGCTGGCTTTCAAAGTTGGTGGGAGGGACGTCACAAGGACTTGAGTTGGTGCCCCGCACGTGCTGATTACGTCTGGGTCAGGCTCTTGGTTTCCCACCTCCTGGCTCTGACCCAGAACAAGAATTGTTGCTTTTACCCAGGCCTCAGTTTCACCATCTGTAGAATGGGGATAATCCCCAACTAGCTTTTTTGCAAGGCTGCCTTGGAGCTCGAAGGCAAGTCCTAGAGTGCTCTAAGAGTTGGCCCAACTCAATGATCCACCCCAGCAAGGATTTATGGGGTACCCACTATGCGCTTGGGGGTGGGTACCATGTGAAGGCATGTTGAGAAGACAGATGGCACTCTTGACCTGTCAGAGCCCCCAGTCCAGCGGAGAAGGCAGATGTCACAGGGTTAGTGTAAAGGGAGGAGTCCTTGGAGAGATTGCAGGGCAGGCCATTGGACATCAGGAGCCAGACACCCTACTCGTGAGTGTAAATGCTAGTGAGCAAGTGAACGGAGCCACCGGGAAGGGGTTCAGCACGTGCCAAGGCTTGGAGGCAGGAGAAGCCGACTGAAGGGAATCCTGTATGGAGGGCAATGGGAAGAGCGGCTTAGGATGAACCCAGGGTCCTGGATACCCAGCTGACCAGAGGGCCCCCAAAGCTTCACCACCACCAGATTGGGAAGAACCGAAGTGGGATGATGCAGGCTTAGACTCTAATATTCCTGGGACTGCTCGGTGGAGAATGGGTGGGGAGGACACGAGGCCCAGCCGAGAGTCCTGTTGGGGGTCTCTGGGATGTCATCAGTAAGCTGCGGACGTTTGAAGCCACAGGTGCGGCTGCAATCATCTGAAGGGAAAATGTGAATGGGACAGCGGACAGTTCCTGACATCCGGGTCCTAGAGGGGAGAGTGGCTGGGGGTGGAGCCACGAGGGTGGCTGCGGGTGGGGAGACAGTGCGAGCTTCCAACTGCAGGCTGCTGCCGGGGGCTCTGGGTGATGGGACCCCCGAGATTGCCCATGGAGGCTTCGGCAGAGCTGCCTGCTAGGTGAGGGGCGAAGGGCTGATGCGAGGGAGACAGGGATGGCAGGGCTGGATGGAGACAGCATGGGCTTCCATGGAGCAAGAGCGAGGAACAGCTCCAAGTGTAACAGGAAGGGCGAGGAAGCGGAGGGACTGAGGGTGCTGGGGAGAAAAGAGATGCGGCACAGAAGGGGCCTGGAGGTGCTGAGGTCTTGGGGGTCATGCACCAGCCATCAGTGGGGACATGGGGGCAGAGAAGCGGTCGGGTGCGGCCGGCAGGGGAGGAATTTGGCGTGGGAATTTGCATCCCACGGCTTCTATTCCTGCCTCTATTCCGGTAGAGGAGAGAAGCAACAAAGGCCTTTGGCTGGGAAGTCAGGTGCGCACTTCCAGGCGGTGGGTTTCCTGACCTTCTTGTCCCTCGGGGGCCACTGTTGCCTCTTCTGGATGAGCAGTGACTTGGCATTCAGATTTTTTTCTGAAGCAGCAAACTGTACATCAGACAAAACTATCGGGAGCTCCACATGCACAGAGATAGAAGCAGGGAATGGGAGCCAGCCTAAAAGGCTTTATCCTCCTCCTCTGGGGTGACCCAGTGGCCCCTCTGGGAAGTCTGAGGCTCCCTAGTGAGAATCTCCTGCTATAGCAGGCAGGTCTAGGCCCCCCATTGCCATGGATTAGGGCAAGGCTCTATGCCTCAGTTGCCTTGGCTGTAAAATGGGGGCATTGTCAGAGTGAGTCAGAAAACTCGACCAGATGACCGTGTCTCTGTGCATGCGTGTGCATGTGCGCATGCCTGTGTGTGTGTGTGTGTGCGTGCGTGTGTGTGCCCTCTTAAGGGCATGGGATCTGTCCCATACACAGTGGGGTGGTAATTCCACTGGACAAAGATGTGGACACACCAGGCCCAGGGTAGGGGCTGTTGTATGCTAATTACATCCGGGTCCTTCCAGTAGGGGCAAGACTGTGAGGCAATTAACACTGTGCTTGGAGTGGGAGCTGTCACTTTCCAGCTGGCGAGCCTCATCCTACTTAAGGAGACGGTGTGACTCTGGACTTTGCACCTTTCTTTTCCAATAAAAACACCTGGAAAGTGTATGGCACGTTCCTTCTCACCACACACACACACACACACACACACACACACACACACGGCTTGACAGGTTTTAAGATCAAATTTGCTGTCACCATCTACTCCCCAGAGAGCTGTGGACGGAGCTGGCTGCAGCATTCAGGAAGAATACAGAGGAGCAGAGGGAAGCCCAGCAGCGCATTTGGAGTCTCAGGGTCCGACTGTTCCTCAGGTCCCTCTTCTGCGGTCCAGCCTCCTTGGCTGGCTCTCCAGAGACAGAAACCCTCAGTTATAGTTCTGCTCCACCCCCGGCCAGGGTGGCCAAGACAGGCAACCTCCCCTGCTGGGTCAGCAGGCTGACCGTCAAGGTGAGGGTGAGTCTCAGGAGGAGGCAGCCTGGGAGACAGCATGGGGCCGGTGGCTCTTTGTGGAGGGACCCAGGTTGTGTCATCAGCAAAGTCCTCAGAGCTCCCTTCTTGTCCCTACCTCCAGACAAAAGAAAGAAAGCTCCTCACCCTGCCACTCGGGATGGGCAGGGCTGTGGACCTCTTCCTGCAGGTGAGTAGGAGCTAACAGGACACCCTGCAGGGGCTCTGTTCCCCTTTGCCATAATCCCTGCCTGCAGGAGCAGCTGGGGCTCTAAAAAGGGAGGAGGAGGCGGCAGAGCAACCCCACAGGACCTGCTTCAGCTGAGAAATAAGCCTGGTGGTTTGACTCCATCTGGAGTGTTCTGGGACTGTTTGTTAGTATAGCAAGCATAGGTTCTCCTGATGGCTACAGGGAATGACTTCCTCTCTATGGACATCTTTTTGGGGTGTGTGTGGGGGATTGAACTTGGGACCTTGTGTTTGCCAGGCAGGTGCTTATTCTGCTGAGCTGTCTATCTCCCCGGCCCCTCGCTCTGGACCTCTGTGAGCCATGGCCACATCGCTTCTGTGTCCTCTCCATCCCTACCTCTGGAGAAGGAGCCACTGGGGCACTTTATCACCACTCACTTGGCTGCTCCTGCCTTACCTTTGTCCTCAACTCAGGGGGCTGTGTTGTCCCTGCAGCTGGGTAGCACACAGAGGAGAGGCTGGCAATGGGAGGTGTCCCTCAGGTTTTTCAAGGGCACCAGACCCAGAACTGACTTCCCCTCCTGTTGGCTCCTGCTTGGCTTCCTAGTCCACCTGGGTCCACGATCTGCCTGGCGGCAGGCCTGGTAAAAGCTCTGCCTGCATCTGAGGCTCCTCTATTTTCCTGTACTTACTCTTTTTTTTTTTTTTTTTTTTGTGGAACCAGGGATTGAACTCAGGTCCTTGTGCTTGCTAAGCAAGCACTTATTCTACCGAGCCATCTCCCTGGTCCCTGGACTTAGTCTTGTCCCTGAAGGCCATTTTTTTTTTTTAATCCCTTCCCTGCCCTCTTTGCTCTTTGGCTTAGCCTCCTGCATCAACTTCCGGTGTCATTCTTCCCTCACCAGCCATGCCAAACCCTTCTACCCACTACTCATGCTTCTGTTGCCCAAGAGCTCTACCTGCAAGGTGGCTTGGACACATCATCCTCTCTGTGCTTGAGTTCACCAAGCTGATGTAGGCCCCAACATTCTCCACAAGAGCCCTGCCCAGGCTCATCCTCTGCCTGGCCCCAGGAATTTGTTGAGCTTTAGAGCTGCTCTAAAGAGCTCCTAAAACAAACCCTGTACCCCACACATCACAGCTGCCTTCCAGCTGCTGGAGGGTGAAGACTGTGCCACTCTTATTCTTGTAGGGATCCCAGAGCCTGCCACCTGGTGGGTGCTCAATCAATGTTACTCTTACTCACCTGCCCATGCCCACCAGGGCCAGAGACTGCCGCTGTAGGCCCAGAGGTATTGCTTTCAGGGACAGGAGGATTCAGGAATGACTGCGAAACAAAATAAATGCTCAAGATGGCTTAGAGGAGCAGGTGCTGGAAGACTCCAGAAGGGGAGCTGCTTTGGGTCGGTGGTTGGGAGGAATCTTGCTGAAGAGGTGACATCTAGTGAGCAGCTGAATAGCGAGAAGAATCCTGCCTGGGCACAGGAAGAGAAATGGGTTGCAGCCTGGGGACAGCATGCGCAAAGGCCCGGAGGAGAGCTCAGGGCTCCCTGAATAAGGGATGGACAAGGATGGGGCTGGAAGGTGAACTGCTTGTGTAACTGAAGCCAGTTCTCCCAGCTCTCCAAGATGATAGCATCCTCTTGCAGCAGGGGCCAGGTCTTGATCTCGACCTCATCCAGCAGCCATGTTCTGGCAGATGTGGGGGCTTCTGCTTTGTAGCAAGCGTCTCCACATGAGTCCTTCGAGAGCGCCTCATTCAGACTCATCTGCAACCGACAGGCAGCTCCTGGCCAGACCCACTGCTCTCCCGGACCGAGCCTCTTCCCTTCTCCCTTGCCCCTGTCACCTTCTTTTATTTCTGCAGCTTTCCAAAGGTGCTGGCACTACTAATTGGATATTTCAGCCTTCCCTGTAGATCTCCTACACACACACACACACACACACACACACACACACAATTTTTCATCTCCATGAAATGATTCTAACGAGGAAGTGCCAATTAGCGAGTCCGAGGGCAGCTGTGGGCTTGCGGCAATCAGCCCTGGCGTCTGCATGGGAGGGCGGCGCTGAGCTGCTTGGCCTCCCCTCCTGCTCTAGGCCCGCCATTAGCCAGGGTCCTGCGGCTTTCCCTGGGGAAGCGAGACACCCTGGAGCTGGAGCCTGTTCTCTACAGCAGGCAGATGCAGGACAGATGCTGCAGTCTGCCCCGTGCTGGGAGCCCAGAGGCCTTGAAACTGCGCAGGTCTGGGTTCTGAACCATCGCCAACTCCCCGGGGGTGGCTTTGAGTGTGAATTCACTGTCTCTGAGCCTCAGCTCCCTCACCTGGAAAGGAGGGGACTGCAGAGGTGTCCCCAAGGTGAACTGTGAGGCTGTCTGCTGGGCTCCTGGTGTGTGGAAGATGCACCCTGGGCGCTCGCTGGGCTTATCCTGCAGGACACAGAGGGTGAGATGCAGGCTCACGTGGACACCATCTGCTTCCCTCCGGCCCCGCCAGCACACAGTTCCTGGAGGCAGCCACACAGTCCGAGCTCCAGGAGCAAGAGGGAGGGGTGGGGCGGATCAGCCTCTCCAGTAGGCCCAGCAGGTGTCACAGCAGCCTTTGGAGTCCCGTTAATATAGTGTAAGGGGTGCGGGGTCCAGAGATCCTTGGGGCCTTCTGAGCGCGCGTGCGCACGCGCATGCGCAGGTGCATGATGGGAGCTCCTTGTAAAGATTTTGACTAGGTAGCCCACATACCTTCAGGGTGGGGCTTTTACAAAAGTGTGCTGGTAAAATGTTTACTCAGCCACTTTCCAGGGAAAACACGGCAAACTCTGCTTTATAGCACGTGTGAATTTCTACGGTTGTGCAAATACTCTGCTGCCGTTGACTTCAAGCCCCGAGGGCGCAGCAGCGAGGTGTGCGCCTGGCTTTCCGAGCAGCCGGGGTTTACCTGCAGCTCCTCGGGGCCTCTCTGGAGTCCTCCAGGGAGCTGCAGCCCCAGGCCCTCAGGTCTGCAATCCATCCTGAGCTCCCACATGGCAGGGTCATCTCTGGGCACAGTAAGCAACTTGCTAAGGATTCAGGCTGCCCTCCTGCCAGCAGCCTCTGGGGGAGAGCCAGAGAGGCTGGAGGTTCATTGTCACAGTGGTTACAAAGGTTACAGACCCTCTGTGAGACTTCAACAGTGATGGAGTGCTTAACCAAGTGTATAAATTCATCTTTGCCTAAGAGTTTGTACACAATTACAGGGCACACGTTTCTGCACCCCTGGAGGCAGCTGAGGACCCTCTCTGGGTCTTAGGGGAGATTGAGTAGGGGTGAACGGCAGGAGTCTTGCCAGAGGTCAGGATGACCACCAGTGAGGGACTGTGGGTGGCTCTTTGTGGATTTCTGAGCAGAGCCCCCCACCACGATGGGTGACTCCCCACTTGGCAAGTCCTTGGGAGCCATGCTGTCTGATGTTTGCTAGATCAGGAAACACCTCAGGGAGGAGGTATACCCCTTCCCAAGTCGTCTGTTCTTGGCACCATCCTATGGGCATGTCCTGTGTGCCATGTGATTTCTTTTTGGTTTATAGTGTCACTATTCAACGAATGCTTATTGAGCATTTATTATGTGCCAGGCATTGTTCTGGGCACGTGAGTAGACAGGCAAGGCCTCGTGGGGCTTCATTCTAGCAAAACTCAGACAATAATTTGCTCATAGTATTACTTTTGGGGAGGAATTGCAGGTGCTTCCTTCAGAGATGTGTAGGACTCCAGGCTCTGACGTGGCACCTACTGACTCTTTTGAGTGCTGTGACATCTCCACTCCGATGTCTGTGGCATATAGGCTGTTTCAAGAAGTGCTCCTCATCTTCTAGTCCCTGTGAAGCTGGCTTGCCAGCTCCCCACGCCTGCTGTCACACAGCGGCACACCTCGGCATCTCAGCCCCTCGAGATGTGTTTTCTCATAGTTCTGGAGACCAGAAATCTGAAGTTCCTAGCCTGGGGCTAAAATCTGAGGGGCTGTAAGGCCGTGCTCCCCGCAGGGCTCTGAGTGAGAACCTCAGCTCTTGTGGCTGTTGGCAACCCCAAGCCCAGGGCTGTGTCCCCAACATCTTCATCTTCACCTTTCAATTTCTCTGTGGTCCCCTTTCCGTCTCCCTCTGTCTCGCTCTGCCAAAGGTGCTCGCGTGGCACACAGAGCCCACCCACGCCCCGGGTGGTCTCCCACCTTAGGACCCTGAGCCTAATCACATCTGCAAAGACATTTCTGCCATGTGAGGCAACATAGCCCTGAGGGGCTGGGAAATGGGTATCTTTTGGGGGGGATCCCATTCAGCCTGGCGCACCCTCACATCCCGCAGCAAGCAGGGGTGCACCTGGGCCTCGGAGCCTGGTCGCTTTCTCTTCCTTGCACCACCGCACAGACAGACCCTATGCTCCGCTCACAGGTGCACCATCTGCAGATGGGCAAACTGGGTCCCCGTGACTGACAGACCAGTTCAAGGTTGTGGCTGCTACTGACTGTCCGCGCCTCCAATCCTTTCCCAAAAGGCCAAATTAGGGCCTGTTTGATGCCTCTTGGGCCACGCCTGTGCGCTCTGAGCTGGCCCCAGCTGCTGCTTGCCACCAGAAAGCACGTGCGCAGAAGGGGCCGAGAACGCCTGTCCGCCTCTGCATTTACCAGCTCTTAGCTTTCAAGCCGAGTCCGCCTGAAGGCTAATTTCCAGCAGCTTGCCGGCGTTCGGCTTCATTTGTTGTGCCCGACACCGTGAAAGCTCTTGCTATCGATTCTGGGCTATATTAACTTTTTTTTTCCCCCCTCTCTGTCTCTCTCTTCTCCCAGTCCCCAGCCCCAGCTCTCTAGCAGTTTTTGGCCCAGCAATTAGGTTTTTTTGGGGGAGGGGCACAGCGCAGGGTGGCTGCCACTGACTTTCAATTACTATCCCAGTAAATACAACTTACTCCCCACCTCCGGAGTCCCCGTCACGGGCCCTGGATGGAAAACACTGCTTGAACGACTCTCCTCTCTCCAGCCTGACACTGCGCCACTCATGCGGCTGATCAATGAGTCTATCACCCCCAGGGCTCCCAGGGGACCACCCAGGCTTGCTAATTGGTCTGGGACAGGGCTGGCTGGCGAGGAGGAAGAGCCCGAGTGTGCATGTGTAGATTGGGCGGGGGAGGGAGAGACGGTTCCTAGCCCTCCCCTCCCCCAGCATGGCAGCACCCCTCCCCACCCTGGGGATTTGGGCAGGAAGTAGTTCTCTTGCTTTGGAAAAAAGTCCTTCTGATTGCTCGGTAGTGATCTGTGATTGATTCCTCCAAGATTAAAGCCGTCACAAAGCAAAAGGACACAGGCAGGTATTTTAAGATAAAGAATGGAGGTATGGAGTCAGACTAGTTCTAACCCTATCTATTTCACTAGTTTGCTGTGTGGCCTTGGGCAAGCTGCCTAGCCTCTCTGAGCCTGCCAGCATCCTCATCTCAAGGTGAGCGCCCTGCCCAAACCCGCAAAGGCTGCTGGGACGGTTAAGTGAGATGATAGGGTAAAGTGGCACACCAGTCAGGGAGAATGACAACTGAGGTCCCGTGTGTAGAGGGTGGGTGGGGCAGAGCTTGCAGCTAGGATGAGCTAGAATCCTGTGTGGATAGAGGACCTTGAGAAAGTCACTCCTGTGCCTCTGTGTCTCTGTCTATGAAATGGGTGAATAAGGCCCATAGTCCTTGGCTGAATAGTGTCTCACATCCACACCCACACTTCCCTCTTTCCAATATGAGAACCCTGATAGTCTACACCACAGGCACCGCAGAGTGGATCTGGAAGGTTAACACCCACAATGAACAGAGAGCTGTGTGGCCCCCTCAGGACACAGAGCCAGTGTTAGCGGGTCAATGACAGGATGATGACATGGAAGGAGGAGGAGAAGGCGGCTCACTATCATTATTGTGGTTGTTGCTATTATTTCCTTTTACTACAACCCACAGCAAGGGCATCTGGCAGTGCCCAGCGCATAGTAGCTGCTCATTAAATACCAAATAGGCATTTGATATTTAAGGCAGAAAATTCCAACCTTATTTTAAAGAGGAACCAAGCAAGATAGTGAGAGGTCAGAGGACTGGACCCTGGAGGACACTGTCTAGCAGGAGCCCTGTCCTCTGGCCCACAGTGCATGGCCCAGCTCTTAGTACTACAAAGGCAAAGGGGGGTGAGGGTCACTTGGAGACACAGCCTAAAGGCTGGAAACCCTGGGGACAGAAAGAGGGCAATCAAGTCAGGAGGATGGCAGGACAAGGTCTTTCTCACTCCAGGCGGAACACAGGTCCTGGGTGCCCACTACCCGCTCCAGCCTCCCTGATGGGAAGTTCGGGGAGCCTGAGGCCTTCTGAGCAGGGAGGTCTGGCTTTACCAAGAGATCTGATGACAACAGTACCCTGTGCTCGAAGCAGCTCCAAGCAAGGTAATGGGGTCTCCCCCGGGGCTGTTTAAGAAAACAAAACAGCAAAATGCAATTCTGGGAATATTAAGCCAATACATCAAAGCGTGTGGGAGCCTGGGTGAAATCAGAGGCTGCACGAGTCAACTTGCCTGCTCTCTAGGGAAGTGAGGGTCTCAGTGAAGGCAGGAAGTGGCTTCCAAGGGCTGCTTTGCTTGGCGGACCTGAGTCACCAGGGCACCCATGGGAGGGGAACCAGAAAGCACTTGGCTCACCCTGACTCTCAGCCAGTGGAAGGAGAGGCTTTAAAGGAACCAAGCTGCCAGCGGGGTGTGGTGGCGCATACCTGTAAGGCAGGCATGCAGGGAGGCTGAGGCAGGAAGGTCACAGACTGGAGGCCAGCAGCCCCTGCTGCTCTGGGTCCAAACTGGGCCAAGATCTATTTCTACTGCTGGACTGGCAGCTCCTGGAGCCCTGGCCTGGAGCTGAGGGGTTCCTATCTGTCCTGTCAGTGTCACTGGAACCAACGATAAATGAGTGAGAGGTTGGATGAGGAAGGGGGTGAATAACTGAGGAGATGAATGAGGGAAGAGATGGATGAGCACAGAGTTAAGGCTCCTACTAGCGCCGCAGCATCCTGAGAAAAATGCCCCACAGGCTTTATTAGTGTTTTTTTGCCCTCACGTCTGCTGCTTTGTTCCTGAGACAGAGTCCTGGGCTTGGCAGACAGGTTTCCAGTAAAGCCAGAGTGGTCTTCAGGAGTCCCCGGCGCATCAAGAAGAGGTCTGAGGGCTGTGGGGCCCTCCGAGATGCAGCAGCTCTACACTGGCCTCCCCAGGGAGGAAACGAGGCTCAGAGAGGGAGTGTGAGGCTGCGCCTGGGCAAGCCCAGAACCAGGCTGCAAACTGCGGCCTCTCTTTGGTCCCAGTAGCGCTGCCTGGGAGACCACTCACGGGCCCTCTCCTGTCTTGAAGCTGCTCGGAACCATCTCTGGCTTATAGCCAACCCACATTCCTGGGCCGGGTCGCTGCTCCCACTTATGTGACCCCTTTCCACACCCCCTAAAAAAGCTCAGCTGTTGCGGCCCAGTGCTACCCCTGCCGCTTCCTACCGAGCCCAGGCAGGCTCCCCGTGCCAGACCACTGCCCTGCATTTGGTTGACATCCCCTTGCCGTTCCAGCCCCCAGATGACCTCCCAGCAGGTCAAAGTAACAAAGCCAGCCTCTACCCAGCACTTCCTGTGAGCCGGGCGGGAGCAGACTCACTGCTCGGTGGAGCCGTCAGTGCTGGTATTTTATAAACCCAGAAGCCGGGACTACTTGTGTACGTGGGTGGCGGAGCTGGGACCATGGCCAGATGAGAGGACCAAAGTGCCAAGCTGCTTCCCAAAAGATTAGCGTGTCTGTCCAGTGTTGAAGGAAGCCCCCGCCATAGAAGCCACTTCCCCAGGGTGAAGAGACGCTGGGCTGCTGGAGTCTGCTCTCGGCTCTCTCCTGGGCCACCTGTACCAGGCGTCACACAATCGCTCTGCTGAT
>NDGN011484815.1:0-12039 GCA_002564285.1 Tympanoctomys barrerae
AAACTAAACATTATCTCCTCCTTTCCATAGGCCAGCAGAAATGCACAGTACAGTTGTCCAAACCATCCTGCTTATCTACATAGATTAATCTCTTTTCCCTGCTCCCTTTCCTGTCCTTTTCAACTAAGTAACTGGGAAAAGAGAATGAACTTATTCAAAAGGAAGGAATTATTAAATATCTTCTTACACGGGGTTCAATCCCCTGGCATGCCACGCTGGCCCTGCCCCTGGGGCACACTAAGAGAGTAACTGAGACTGGGGTGGTGGTTTGTGTCTTCCCACTAGGGAGGCTGAATCCGATCTGTGTAGTGAGACCCTGTACTAAATACATGAACAATAAAATTAAAAAAAAAATCTTACAGCATTTGTTATCACAATGTTTTTTGCCTGATGACTTGTTCATACCACTTTTTTGTCTCTTTGGAAATAACTAGACACAGTGCGCATGTCATGAAGCATAAGTGACTTTACATAATCAATACAAATGGTTCCAAGTGTTACACAGGTGCATTAATTTTATTCTTAAGCATTTCACTGATTTGCAAATTTTCATAAAGTATGGAAAACGTTTTCCTGTCATTTTTTTGGGTAAAATCTTAATAAATGTTTATCTTTGCATACAAAAATAGCATAGTTGAAGATTTCCCAATGTCCAGTTTTGGGAGTGAAATGATTGATTAACAATCTAAGTATTTAATATGCTAATGATTAGCTAATAGCTTTGTTGCTTGATGGCGACTTACAAAGTTTTTTGGTGTGCTTTACTTTTCTTTCTTAACTGCTCTGTATTTTTGGACTTTCTTTCCCATTTGTAATTTTGCCTCAAGGTACAAACCATAAGCTTTCTTTCCCAGCTTCCCTTGTTCTCAAACCCAGCAATCTCCACCAATCAGATGCTCACCTTTGAGGGTTGGTCTTGAAAATTGGTGATGTAAGTAGGCAAGAGGAGCCCAGAACAATCTGGTGACAGGAAGGACAAACAGGCTGCTAGTGTCCAAGCGGTGTTCAGGCTGTTTCTATGTGCAGAGGCAGTGTCACTCAGGGGCCATCTGTTAGGAGATAGACTCTAGTCCTGGTTTTGTAAGTTTTAAAGCTTGATTCTCTGGAATTCTTTAAAAAAAAAGTCAACAAACCATCATGTATACTTTGACCCATCCCTTTTCTGTTCACTGTGGCCAGAGCGGGCTTCTGTACTTGGTGACCAAGAAATCTAGTGGTGCCTGTGGCACATGGTGGTATTGGCAGGAGCCAGGATTCTTGCATGCATGTCTCCTTGCAGTTGTTGAAAGGCAGCAGTAGAGTATGTGCTCTTACATGGTGCATCATTTATTTACACTCATTCATTTTGGGGAGCAGCTTTTTTTTCTAGAAAGGGTGTGGCATAGCCACATAGGTGCTTCCAAGAAAAATGGAGGTGAGTGAATGCTGGCACGTGGAGCAGCTGTGAATTGGAGTTCACCAGTGGTCTCCTGGGGATACAAACACACCATCAAAAGGTCTAGGACAGTGGTCTTCTGGAATTTTCTGGGTTTTTGGCTTGAGAGATATTGAGAGCTGATTGGTATAAAGGCATTTCCTCTCACTAGACACCATTACGTAACCTCTTCATCCACTCATTCAACACATATTTACCGAGTTCCTGCTTGGCACCACGCCATGCAAGAGCGATGGCAGTGAACCAGGCAGGGCTTTCATTTGGTGCTCTGGGCCTTGGAAATGTTTTCATGAGCATACACGGAAGGGCCAGACAGCTGTTAGCTGTTTGCAGTCACTGAGGAGGTTAAGTGTTTTTACTTACAGTGACACCAAGGGTGAGGAGCAGAGCTGAGAACTGACTTTCATTCTGCTGGTGCCAGGATCTTGTATTCTTCCCAGGACACCAGGCCCTTTTACCTGCCACAGCTCAGGTCAACCCTGAGGGAAAGTTGACAAAGTATTTTCATGTCTTCCTCTTATAGGAAGGAAGCTTGTATCAAGGAAAGATGAGCTTGGTAAGTATAGGGCTGTAAGTAAATGGGTCTTCCTAGTACTCATGACTCTACCTTTATTACTCCAATAAGCATGATGTTGGGGTCTGCTTTTGTTGGGTGATTTGTGAAGAGACACCAATACCACCTCAGTCATCTTTGGGTGAGGGGTGGAGACCAAGGAAAATTCAAGCGTGAGAACTAGGGACACAGTAAGCAAGGGAGCATGACCCCTCAGCCATTTGTCCCTTAGAGCTGTGTCCTTACAAATGACTTGGTCTCCACCCTAACTGATACCACAACCCAGCGGGCAAAGTGAGTATGTACACAACTGAGTCATTCCTAACCTCAAGCCGGTGTCTCTTGTGTTATCTCTTCCTACCAGAAGGCAGGATTTCTCTCTTAATTGAAAATTTTATTGGATATTTATAGATTGTGAGACAGGTAGATAACAGGGAGTTTTAAGAAATAATGCAGAGAGATCTTGTGGAACCCTTACCCAGTATTCCTCAATGGTGATGTCTCAGAAAATGATAGAAATGATAGGGTATTCACATTGGTACAACACACTGATCTTGTTCAGATTTCCCAAGCTTTGCTTTTACTCATTTAGTGTGTGCATTAGCACTATGCAGTTTTATCACATTTGCTAATTTGCAAACCCACCACCACAGGCAAGATACAGCATCCTTCCATCTGCATAAGGGTCTTTTATACTTCTATGACCACACCTGTCTCCCTCCCGGATGTTATCTTTGTTTGTACCACGTGTCCTTGGTACCTTTAAGATACTTATAAGTGTGTGCTACATTAATAAGTGAACTAATAGTGCCATAAGGCAGCAGACACAGATCCACCCCTCCCACACACACACAGGCACAGGTTTGGAGGGAGAGGAAGGAGCCATTCATTTAATCTTTGTCTTAAGGACAGAGAAGGAGGAGATGCAGCACTTAACAAGAAGAGCCAAGGACACGCCTGACTCGTGCTGGGGCACTGTGGTACATCTCAGGTTCACTGAGAGGCCTGGGTTTGAACTCCCTTCCTATCACTCTCTGAGAAGTACCCGGCAGGTGGTGAGCTTCACTCGTCTTCCTCATCTTTATAGTAGGGTGAGCGGTCTAGGGGCTGCCATGGAGGAAGCAGGGTGCTGTGTGTAGAGCCGCTGGTGGTGCCTGCCACACATAGAACCTACTCATGTCAAGACCTTGCTGTCCCAGTCCTGGCTTGGTTGTGTGAGCAGCTGCCCAGCCGCTGCCCAGTGAGTCCTGTCTGAGCCTACTTTTGTGTGGCACAGTGGGGAGCTGCCCCCAGGTGGCTCTGCTGCTGGGGATCTGCCCCTTCCTAGTGGTCACTCCCACCGAGGCTCTGGAGATACTGCCTTCATTTCCCCACATCTTTGATTGAATCCCCATAGGAAAATACACTGGGGCCACTTGTTAATCTGGGAATTAGCAGAGGTCCCAGGAAGCATCCCTCCTGAATGACCCCAGGTTTGTGTACCAAAATCCCCCCCCCCAAACTGCCTGTTTATTGGATGGTTGAGTTTTGCCCCAGCCTGAGCTCCTTGGGGTGGGGAGGCTTGCAGGAGACCATTCACAGGAATCTGATCCTGTGCTTCTGGGCTTCCTCCTTGCAGGGTGGAGGAGGGGTGTTTACTGTGGAGCAGGACCTGGGGCCCCTGTTAGTTCCCACGAGATTCCTTGCTGCCTGCACAGCTGTTGTGAGAAAGGAGATCTTGGGTTGCAAAGACAAAGGCAGTTAGGGGAGCAGGATGTGGGTTCCGAAACCTCCGAGGTGCCCTTGCCAACTGGCAGGCCGTTGGCTGGGCTACACGGGAAGGTGAAGAGCAGGAGCAGGGTCTTTCTTCCTTGTCAACAGTGAGACTGAACAGAGCCTCTGTGGGTGATTCCTAGCTAATTCACAATCATTCTAGGGGCGGTGAAAGGTGTTTAAAATTTTTCTGTTATTGCCTCTATGCAGAAAAAGAAAACAGATTTATTTTTTTCTTTCCCAGCCTCCACTCTCTTTTTAGAATAGGCATAGGTTTCCAGATTATTTATGTAATGTTCTATAATCCATTCTTGTCATTATCTTAATAGCCATATCGCCCTCTGCTTTGCTGGCTGGAACCCCTTCTGTTACCTCTGTTACTGTCGTTGGGCATTTCCTCATCATTTCTGAGCACCTTCTTACTTTCTGGCAAACTCTAATATTCCAAGTTCATTCTGAGGGAAAAATTGAACTAAAATGTGCACTCTCTTTCTGATGAAAATGCTGGAAAACAAAAACAAAACAGAAGACAGGAACATGGAATCGATGCCCAAGGTTTGGTGAATACAGCAGCTCTGGAAGGCCTTAGGGAGCGCTGCGGCTCCCGGAAACGGAGGCTGGGCTGGCCACAGGCTGGAAGCTTCTAGATGCAGATGCTGCTGGTGTTGGGAAGACTTGGGGGCTCAGTCAAGGACAGGCTCATGCGCCCTCCCCCATCCATGGTAACAGAAGACAAAAGCATGCAGCTCACAGGACCAGGCCATAAGGGATTTTGGCCCTGCTTCATGGAGAAGAGTGAGAACCAATCACAAAAATGTCTGTTTACGCCAATTTTTGTTCTTCTTCCCCCTTGTCTGTGGAGTTGAGGGCGCACAGGAAAGAGGACAAACGATGAAAACTGAGAAGGTGATAAGGTCGGAACTCCTTTGGATTGGCTGGTGCCAGAAAAAGTAAATAAATACACAAGTAAATACATAGATATCGGATTCTGAGAGTGTTTCGGCCAAAGCAGACACTCCTGAATCCGGGACATCCACGTGACTCGTGTTTCACCGGGCAAGAGCCCCCAAAGTGCTAGGCTGTGTTGTCTCATGCGCGGGAAGGAACAACCCTGTGCTTTAGGGTGGACACAAGGAACCTGCTGGCCGGAGGAGGCTGTGACCACGCCCCCAGGACTGATGCACCCTGGGAAGCGCGCTGCTGGGCTGTCTCGCTTGCCTGGTCCAGCAGTGCTCCTGACCCTCCCGGATGCTCCAAGATTCAACCCCAGAGGACAGCCTGAACTGCTTGGGGCAAAATCCAGAGTGAAAGTTGGAGAGGGGATGAATAGCAGCTGGCTCTGCCCCGCCCCTGCCGCCCTGCTTTTCACCAGAGACCTTTGGAGATCTTTTAGCATTATCTAGGAGTCAAATAAGCCACTGGCCTCTGAGTTTAGAAAATGCCCTGACACCTTAAGATAAAAGGCGATTGCAGCCTGATCTTGAAAAAGTCACTAAATTTTCTAGGGCAAAATGAGGGTCCTGTGACATTCATTCACTTGGATCCAACCACCTGGCATTCCTAGACTCATAGTTGTCAAAAGAGGGGACTATTAATAAAACAAACAGATATATAGCACTTATGCTATAAATACTCAAACTAACATCTGCAGCCATCATGGAAATGGAACTGAGAACGACTTGCAGGGCCCTTGTCCTCCAGTCAGAATGGCTGTCATGATTACAGAAGAGAGTGCAGGCTGGTGAGAACACCGAGGGGACAGGGACCGCTCCCCACCACGGGTGGAGTGGGACTTACTGCAGCCCCTATGGGAATCAGTGTGGAGATTCTTCTAAAAGCTAAGAAGAGAAATGCTATTTGAACTGTCAGCACCACTCCTTGGTATAGTCTTCAAAGAACTGCAGACAGCACACTGTAGTGATGCATGCACACCTGGGTTTATAGCTGTGTTGTGCATGACAGCTAAGCTGTGGCAACAGGCTGAAACCTGCCAACTGATGGAGCAAGGAAGTGTACTATAAATTATTCAGCCATAATTGGTTATAATTTGCAAGAACATGAATGGAACTGGAGACCATCATTAAATATTGCATGTCGCTCTGCTCTGAAACTGTCAGATGAATAAAACAAGGAGACAGGACAGAAAACTACAAGGTAGACTGTTAGAAATAGAAGAAAAAGATTAGAAGAGGGGGAGAAAAAGGAGAAGGGGTAAGGAGGGAAGAATAATCAAAATAGGGCCGATGAGATAGCTCAGCAGACTGAAGCACCTGCTTAAGAAAGCTTAGGCAGGTGCAGGGACCAGGGTTTGATCTCCAGCACCACATGCCATGCCAGCCCCGCCCCCAGGGCAGGCTGAGTTGGCCAGAGTCTGGGCATAGAGGAGCCCGCCTATAATCCCAGCACTGGGGAAGCTGAAAGCAGAAGGATCACCATGAGTCTGAACTGCATAGTGAGACCATGAAACAACCAAATACATTTCTAAAAAATCAAAATATGCCATATGCATATACCATTGAACCAAAATGAACCTCACAAATCTGTCCCTAGTAAGCACTACCAGTTCTTCATGGAAGAAAGGGTGAACGTCCAGGGCATGTTCAGTGGTTGAGTGACACTCACCCTACCCCCACCCGTTGGGCACTCAGAATATTGCAGTCGCATGGAATTTAAGCATCCACTCTTCACTGCTCAGCCATCACTGAGTAAGGGCTTCAGCCTTGTATAACTTTCTGGAAAGAGATTCTCCCCTTGCCAGTTTCCTCTGGTATTAGACAAGGTTGTCCTGAGTCATGGCAGTGCTGGTGTGATTTAGACTCTGATATTGCAAACAGCAACACAATGTACAAGTGCCTGTCTGCCAAGGAGGTTGTTTTACAGATGCACAGCACATGGGATACTAAGTGGAGAGGTTAGGAGCAAAGGATTGGAGGGGAATCTGGGCTTCATCCCCTTCAGGCTGGTTGCTTCTGAGAAAGTCACTCCGCCCCTTTGTGTATGTTTCTTCCTCTGTAAAATAAGGATAGTCATAGCTATCTTATAGAGCTATTTGCAGGATGAAATGAGGTTTCCACTGTGGAATCATGACCAGGAGTTGAGGTCTAGCCACTCCCTGTTGACGTTTAGTGAAACTGTTTTGAATTCACTGAGCAGAATCCATAATGATTGGCCAAGTATTAAAATTTGTAGCTAGTTCAGAGTTTATCTCTTGTGTTTAAAACTTACGCATGCAGGGAGCCCTGTGTTTGCAATCCTGTGGATAAATTATTGGAATCCCATCAAGTTAATTTCCATCTACCACTTTCAGTGCAACCCACAGCAAAAATAAAGCCATGAAGGCATATTTATAGTACTGGGGAGCAAAGGGGTCCTAACTACAGCCATGGTGATGGCTATCCAGAGCAAAGGCCTTGACCCAGAGCCAAACCCAGATTTTATTCGTCATGAAGGAGGAGTTGCTTGAGGATGGATGACTGCAAACTGCAGGAAGTTAGTGAGTACTGTGAGCTGGGCTAGGTAGGAGGCCTGTATTTACCTCTGTCATATGCAGAGAGAAGGATATGCAGAAAAGGTAATTTGCATTATACTGAGATAGTATATAATGTTTTGGGGTCCTGTGCTTCAGCTCTGATGTATAATCATTCAAGCCCCAGAAAGTCAGCCTCTATCTCAAGGCTCAATCCCAACCAACAGCTTGGAGCATTGGATCTTCATTCTGTCTCCACCCAGCTCACATTAAAGAGCAGCAAGTGTGGGTTATCAGGCAAGCATGCGTTCCATCTTCTCCATCAAATCCTCAGCTAGACCAATATACATTGCTTAAAGCTAATTGAAGGGATCAGGAAAAGTCCTAGCCAGCTCTGTACCTATCAATACATGGAAATAGGGTCAGGCTCAGCCAAAATGGAGACAACTGCTCTTCTTTCAAGGAGAGTCACCCAGGTGGTCCTCCACATATGCATAGTTGGGTATCATGCACACATCTGTAATCCTAATACTCTGGGAGACTGAGGCAAGAGGATCGAAAGTTTGACCCCAGCCTGAGCTATTAAGCAACCTAGAGAGACACGGTCTCAAAATATAAAATAATTTTAGCATTTTTTTTTTGGGGGGGTGGCTCAGCCTGCCCTGGGGGTGGGGCTAGTATGGCATGTGGTGCTGGGGATCAAACCATGCTCCCTGTGCTTGGCTAAGCTTACCTAAGCAGGCGCTTTTGACTGCTGAGGTATCTCACCAGCCCCATAAAATAATTTTAAAAGGGCAGGGTATAGCCTTATTTAGTCTTCCTGTCTTTTGTCAATGACATTATTTTAAGTATTATAAACACCTCATTTTCTAGACATAGGAAGAGGATTTTGATATAGTGGATGATTAATTTTGTGTTTTTCAAGGAGGTCGCCTTGCCCACGGGTCACTGACTCTTCGGCCTGCTTTTCAGCAGCTGTGTCATGCATCCGTATGAGCACAGCGGGGGGTGAGAACATCAAGCCACCCGTTCTGTGGCTAAATTTTAACAACACCAAGGACAGCATGGGGTGTGGGTCTGTGAGCCAGTGGGGCCTGGCAGTATTTCTCAAACTGGTCCGTAGAAAGCCAGCATGGCCATGCTCCCACCTCTAACTGAGGGCATGAATAATTTCTGTAGTTACATCAGCCCTTCTGGGGAACTTTCATACTTTTATGGAGTCTCATTATATGTTGGTAAGATGGAATCAAATCTGAGGAGCCTGTGAAACTGGGTTTATCCCAAGAGCTTCCAAATGCATTTCCAAACCAAATCTCAGTCTTGGCGCAAGGTGTGTGTATGCGTCAAAAGATTTGGAGTAGATATGAGACCTAGTTAGCACAGTTCCTCCGAACAGGAGGCACCAAGTCCACATCCCTGTGCCAGAGGCTCACAGGGGGAAGCACCTGAGAAGGAAAAAATAGCAAACAGCAAAGGGACTCTCCAGCCCATGCTGCAGGTCTGCAGCCTGTGATGGAGGGAGGGAGGAAGAACAGCTGGATAGGAGGGATCCCCTAGGCTGATAGGGAGGCTTGAGCCCAAGTTGCCCATTAAAGGAGCTCTGTGTCTTCCAGGGAGGAGCCCGAGCTAGTAGTTCTCTGGCTTTGCATTGGCCATTAGCTGGCAGGACCCCGATGGACATGTAGTCAGTCGGTACTGCTCCTGGTACTGCTCCTGCATCTGTGGATGGGAGTGCAGGATGTTGAGGTCTGGCCACTTCCGCTGTGCTTCTGTTAGGGAGCCATTCAAAGCTCTGGGGACATGAACAGTTACTCTGCCCCCTAGGGGACACATCCTTTCTGCAGCCTAGGCTGTTGTGACACAGCCAGGAGTGAAAGCTCTTTGTCATCTATAAAGCTTTCCAGGAACCTAGAGGATTTCGATGGGGACCAAGTGCCTCAGCTGCTGTGCTGGCATTGTGCTCCTTCACCCCAAGGCACCTTTTGATTCTCTGTCCCGGGTTTCCAGGCCTAGCATGGTACTGGGCTTCAAACAGGTCCTCAGAGAATGTTTGCTGAATGATGATAACAAGTATTGTGACTTCTGAGAGGAAACTGGCCATGACTAAGCTGGGTGTGGGCTCCTGGTGCTACACAGGAGCATGGTCTCTCCAGCAGGCAGCACACCCCAGGGAGGGTGGCCAGTGGCTTCCAGTGATGTGGCCTGTACTTGCATCTGGATCCCAAGAAGCTTCTCAGTGGTGGGTGTCTTATTCTTCCCGGAGTGGAGAGGGCTGGAGGAGAGGCTT
This sequence comes from Tympanoctomys barrerae, assembly GCA_002564285.1. Lineage (NCBI taxonomy): Eukaryota > Metazoa > Chordata > Mammalia > Rodentia > Octodontidae > Tympanoctomys > Tympanoctomys barrerae. Next base: position 9,494 of record NDGN011484815.1, read on the forward strand.
GCAAATTTGCTTTGCAATATGTTCTCTCTTTTGCATGTAAAAAATACTCCTGCAACCACTTGTACTGACCGTTCTCAAAGTGATCCTTGTGCAGCATTTCCCTAGTGCCTCTGAGGTTCATTTGTTTACACTGCTGATGCTTTGACTTCACTGGCTAATCCTATTCCCCCTCAGTTTAGGTCCAGCCAGGCTAAGATGCTGAAGAGGCAAAGGCAAGGAGAAGCTAAGGCAAAGAAAGGGAAGGTGATTTTCAACCAGGCAATTTCTAAAGAGGAGTGCAGCCTTTCTGTCTGGCTCTAAATTCTCAACAGGTCATAGCTTTATTTATCCTTTGTTGTGTATTTCTTTGTACCAGCCCAGCATTTTCCAATACATATCTGTGTAATGAACTACGGAATGAATTAATGTGTCTACTATATGACGGTGCTGGGGAGACACAGGAGTATCAACCACACCCTAGTGAAACTACAACCTACGAGTGATGACAAGAAAATGTACTGTGACTCTGGAGAGTGTAGAGCCAGGGGAGCTGCTGAGCCTGGTCAGGGAAGACTTTTCTGATCCTGTGATGCTGAGTGTCGCAGGACGGGCCAGTGTTAACCAGGCAGAGAGGTGTGTTGGGGGCACATGACTCCAGGAACAGAGACCTAGAGAAGGGCGTGTTCAGGTCATTGCTGAAGGAAGGCTATGTGGCCCAAAGGTGGCACAACTAGGGAAAAGGTGAGGGAGGGGCACAAAAGATGCAACAGGAAAAGAGGCTGTGGAGCTGTCTGCTCGGCCCTTCCTATGATGTGCCCTCCTATGCGGCTATGGCAGAATGTCTACCACTTGGCCAGAGGATCTCTGCTGAGATGAGGCACATGGGTCTCTGGATCAGACATGGTGGCCTCAGGGTGAGGGTACCATTCTGCACAGAGGAGAAATATATCCCAGCAGGAAGATCTATCTTTTTAAAAAAAATCCTGGACATTGAATCCAGGGGCCATTCATTTTAAGACAAGCTCTCCATAAGTCAACTAACGCCCCAGCCCTGGTTTGAGCTTGGTTTGATCCTCCACCAGTTTGGGAGGAAGAATGTAAGCTTCAAATGCAGGCTGCTTTAGGGAGTGCGCTCCAACGAGAGGCCACAGAGCATTTGTTAAAGAATAGGCAGGACAGGGGAGGAGGCATGGTGCCCTTGAGAGGGCACTGGGTGAAGGTCCCAGTGCTGCAGTACTGGGGTAAAGGCAGCCCAGCTCACCTTGGCAGTAAGAGCTTTCCCCATGTGTGGCGTTTGGTGCAGCTGCCTCTGACCTTCTGTGACCTTGGTTGGAAGTAAATCTATCAAGACCCAAAGCAGGAGGAGGTGCGCACTGGGTACCCTGCCTCTGGACCCCGGGAGAGGAGGCTCACTGGGGTCATCCGAGGAAGCTGCCCCTGACTACTGCTCAGCCCTTGCCAGCCTTGCTTTGCAAGCCTGGACTCTAGACCCAGGCCTGCCAGGCTCCTGGAGGCTCTGCTCCTGCACGTGTTGCTGACAGACACCAGCCTCGTGGCAGGAACTTAGACCCCCTCTTCCTGGGGCCCCATGCAGTCTTGCTGGAGGAGCCAAAGAAAGTGGTGAGTTCTCCTGTGTTGCGGCAGCAGATGCTTTCCCCGTGCTGATTTGGAGGCCGGAAGTCTGGGAGGAAAGCTAGGGTGGGTCACGCCCCTCTGAAGACTCCAGGGAAGGCGCTGCCCTTGCTTCCCTCAGCTCTGGATGGCTCCGGGGTTCCTTGGCCTGTGGCTCCATCACCCCAACCTCCGCCTCTGTCTTCATCTTCTCTGTGGCTTCTTCTTTAGTGACTCTTACAAGGATACTTGCCATTGGATTTAGGGTGCACTGGGTGATCCAGGATAATTTTCTCCTTAGATCCTTAACTTAATTACATCAGCAAAGACTTTCGCAAACAAGGGCACATTCCCAGGTTCTGGAAGGGAGGCTTGTGTTTCAGGGGCCCACACTCAACCCACCCCCAGTGGGGATTTCAGAGGATTTGGACATACCGCGATGCCTTTTTATTTTACCCATTCTTCTCCCTGATAAACTGGGATCTGTTTGAGATGGCATCAGAATATGGGGCCAGTGAAAGGCCAAAGTGGAGGCACTCAGGCGGAGGGGAGAGAGTCTTTGTTCAAGCCAACATTTGCCAGCCTCGTTGGCTCAGTGCTGCCATCTGTAGGTGGGGCTCATGAGCGCTCTGCCCTTGAGCCTGTGCGGAGCTTGCCTGGGTAACACGGATGGTGGCAGCTCAACCTGGCCTGAAGCACAGTGCTCAGTAAACTTCAGCCTTCATTGTGAGTGTGTGTGAACAGTACAAACATTTACCGAATGTGTGGCAGATGGCGAAATTGTCAGAAAGCCCCGTGGCTGGACCGGGGCTCCCGGCCAGCTACAGCTGGGGTCTTTGGAGTCTTGATCCACCTTTTCTATCCATCTTTGGGGTAGGACCAGCAGCAGCTGTTCCTCTTAGGACTTGCTCTGAGCTTCTGTTTGCTGATTGGAGTCCTGGGCTCTAGCAGCTAAG
>NDGN011484831.1:0-20492 GCA_002564285.1 Tympanoctomys barrerae
CTCAGAGTTAGACCCTAGAGACAACGGCATGAATGAGACAGACAAAGGTGCTGTGCGGTGGACCTCGCATTCTGCTATGGGAAGAGAGTGAAGACAAACACATGTTCAGGAGTGTCTCTCCCTTGAGTTTCACCTTTTCTCTCCTACTGTGAAGTCTGCTCCAGGTGGTAAATTTCATCAACAACATTTATTGGTTTGAATTATAGTTTTATTCAGTGGAGTTTCAGCATTAATTGCATAATATGTATATGTAGAGTTGAGAAGAAGGTGGAAATAAAAGAGATTTGGAAGATTTTTTTTTCTGATTTTTTTGTAGGTATCAAACAGGTTAGACTTTCCTTCATTCAAACAAGGGTGGCCAGCAAATAATTCTGGAAAGATAATGCTATTATGATTTATTTGTTTTATATTTATTTACTCATTTATTTTTTGCATTACCAGGGATTGAACTCAGAAACTTATACTTGCCAGGCAGGTGCTTAAGCTGCTAAGCTACCTCCCTATCCCAGATAATGCTATTATTTTTACCATTATGTGGCTAGTCTTTTCATCAAGCTTTATTCCTTCTGGTTTCCAGAGAGCAAGAAGCATGTATAAATGATCACAAATAGGGAGTATTTGCATTGATCATCAGTACACTCATTTTGTCAATGAGCCAAAATTATAAATTGAAAATCTTTCTACATAACATCCTATAACTGAGAATTACAGTTCTCAGTACTCAACCAAGTGAAAAAGAAATCCACTATCAGTTCTTAGTTGGACTCTGTCTCCTTCTCTGTCTCTCTCCTTGTCCTTCCCCTTCTCTCTCTCTCCCTCCATGCCCATTTCCCTTTCCTTTTCCCTCTTCTTCTCAACCCCGCCTCTCTTTGTCTCTTGCAATATCTAAACTGACTTGGAAGAATGGTAAGATGAAGGAAACAGAGTCATTATCCCAGTATCCATACATGGAACAGAGCAGTCTCTGTCTTCTTAATCCTTTACTTCATCTGTTGGATCCTTGTTTGCATTCTCTTTCTAAAGATAATAAAGGAATAAATACATGCATTCCTAGGACTGAGATCTGGTTCCTCAATTAACTGAACAGATTGTGATAAAAGAGGAACTTTAGAATCAAATCAAGCAACAGACTACTAAATAAAGAACCTGTTATATATTGCTATATGCAAATGCGCCATAGTGTCTGTGCCTCTGNTTTCATCGGCAAGGATATGACTTTCTAGTTACTGAGGTAAAAGAGACCACGCCTGAAGTAATTATGGATTTTTCCCCACCTAACTGAGTTCTGAAAATTATGATTATTATTAGCGGGACAATGTTTAGAAAAGATTGCATTTTAGCTATTTAAAAAAAATCCAAATATATGTGCCCACTTTGTGTTGTTGTAAACTGTGCCCTTAGAACTATATTTTCTCTTTTGAGAAATAATAGCAGACTGTACTTTTGTTGAAAAAAAGACCCAGAAGAAGATTCTAGAATTGAATAACTGACTTTGGGAAAGTCATTGCATATTTCTGGGATCCAATTGCCCTCTTCTAAAAAATGAGAGGAGGGGTGATGTCTAAATTGCCTTTTGAGCTTAGTGTTTCTCCCACGTGAGTAACCAGCTAACATTAGTCAGGTGAGGTTGTGCTGAACTCTCAGACCCTGATCCCATCAAAAGCCACTTCCTTCTTCTACATTCTTAATGGGTACCTTGGCTGACCTCCTGCAAATTGCACAGAAGCCAAAGGGGAGGAGGACTTTATACATTAATTACTTTACCTATCTTATATTGTGTTTGCATGCTATTTTATTAACAATTATTTTTATATGTAGAGATTATATGGGATGCTAGAGGAAATGCAAACATCATTAAAATCCATTCCACATACATTTTGCTTTGCTCACTGTTCCCACACATTTGTTCTATAGAAAATTATTTTTATGCCTGTGCTCCAGAGACAGAAATGAATGAGGAATTCTAAAATCACTGTTTTAATAAAGTGGAGCTGATGCTTAAGCACAGAAATGGTTCCATTTTTCAGAGGTGCCCTGGCCTGCAGAGGGCATAGACCATCTCACAGAGAATCTGCTCCTGACGATTTTTCCTTTGGGCCTAACTGCCACCAAATTTCCTCAACCTGCTCATCTCTGGTTCGTAACCACCCTGTCTTTTCACCTGAATTCAGGTACAACTATAAATCCTTTCCTTTTTGTTTTCAATTTATCCCCCTTTGTGGTGTGCTTTTATGTAGATTTTGGCAAATACACAGTCACCTAAGCAGCCACATAAATGGGTAACAGAATGACACTCCCACCCAAAAATGTCCCGGAGCTGCACCCTTGTCGTTAAGTTCTCCTTCTCCTCAGTCCTAATCCTAGAAATTACTAATTTGTTTGCTGAATCTAAAATTTCACATTTTCAAAAATAAAATAAAAATAAAATTTCACGTTTTCAAGATCATATAACTAGAATGATATAGTATCGATCTTTTGAGTCTCAGTTTTCCCTTTTATGTAAGGATTACAGACTCATTTATATTGGTGTATACGTCATTAATATATCCTTTCTTCTTGCTGAGGAGTACTCTACTGCATAGGCATACCATAGATTTTAACTAACTACTGAAGGACATTTGGGTTGTTTCTGGTTTTGGGCAGTTTTGAATAATGCTGCTATAAGCATTTGTGCATAGGTGTTTGTGTGGATACACGTTTGCATTTGCTTTAGAAACGGAACTTCTTAGGAATGGAATTCCTTGGTCATATGATACAAGCAAGTTTATTTTTCTTTTAGAAATCACCAAACTGTTTTTACAGAGTGGCTGTATCATTTTGTGTGCACACTACTGATACATGAAAGCTTCGGAAACTCTTCTGGTGACTCATGCAATAAGGCTCTTTACTGTTTCTCTATACTAATAGCTACATAGCGCATTGTAAACTTTTAAAAACAAAATCATTTTTAATTTTATGGGATAAAATACTTAATATTGCATTCCAATAGATTTGTATTTGTATGAAATTGCCAATGTTTAGAACAATTCCAAGGACTCAAGGACCATGAGTAGTTATTTGCATTTCAGAAAAAGAAGGCACTACCACAATACACTAGACATTTGGAAATATAGAAAGCAAATGCATAATCTTAAACTTGCCCTTTTGCCCCTGTAGCCCACTACAAAGAAACCCCTCCGAATGTAGTGAAAGCCCTTAGATTTTGCCACTATGCACCTAGTGGATACTTAAAATAATCAGAAAGAACTACTTGCATGAAAAGCTCCATTTAGCTTTGTTTTTAAGAATTAGACCTAAATCCTTTTTTAGAATTGTCTTCTTTCTTGCTAACTTCTGACTGCATGGAAATTCTGGCCTTTGAAGTGGTTTGTACAGCAAATACACAGGGTTCTAGCCATGCATTAGAAAAGCTAATGTTTTCACTACTTGTGTCTTTGTAGCTCTTCAAAGCCCTACTGACCTCCTTAATTATGAGACTGCTCTGGCCCTCATGATTTGTTTTGTATTGAAGCTAGTAAGAACTTGGCATAGCTGTGTAATATCTTAAGTGGGTGTTAATTTTTCAAGCCAGTGAGAAGGCAAAACTATTTATCATGAAAGTTCCTCCTGAAATCCCTGCAGGAGAGTGCCAAGTTGGAGACTACCACAGCTTCTGGCTGCTGAACCTGCTCTTCCAGATCCCCTCCTCACACCCAGCTTTAGAACAAGTCACTTTTTCTTCAGTTGAGCAGCAGATGAATACATTGGCTTTTGTATAGGGAGCATGTGCTGTCGTTGGCAGCTGAGTGCTAGAATTTGGTTAGGGCAGCTGATTCTTATAGTATGAGTGGTTTGGAGGAACAAAGATAAACTATGAACAGACTCAGTCTCCCACTCTTGTTCATATTGGGCATATTCTCAGCCTATCAAGAAGGGCAACAGGTGGAATTTTTGGCACTACTGCAATAGTAATCTTTCTGTCTTTTCTGCTACACTTTTTCTACCTTTCCAAGGTATGCAGTTGGATTTCTACAAGAAAAATATAACTGGTTATATGTTACTTTTCTATAGAAGTATAGAGTAGTAATTGGTTACTGAGTCCTCTTCTATTTCTTCACATTGAAATGGAGAAACTTGGATGGGTTTATACATGCTTCTTAACATCTATTGGCAAACTTGGCCAGCCCTGTGCCTGCCCTGGGCAGCGCCCCCTGGAAATGGCACAGCTGACGTACTCATTCAGAGAGCAGCCAAGCTCCATACTGTTCTTGCAAACTGAGAGGCATTCTCCTTGCTGCTTCTAGCCTGCAGCCATGGGGTACCCCTCCTGAGGTCTGTAAATGTTCAGGCCGATTAGAGGACTGTGCTCATTAAAATCTGGCTGTAGAGCAATGGTGGTAATAGAGTATGATGTGTTATTATTTCCATTTTCATTTTCTGAAATGACTGCAGCATTACTCATTGGCGATGCATTAGGCTTTGAGGACGTGTTTTTATACAATCAAGTTTGCAGAAGTAAAAATACCAACAAAATCCCCCTAATTTGGCAGCACAAATTTCCAAGTCTGGTTATTAACATAAAGTAACTTCTGCTTGCATATGATAGAAAAAAAATAGCATGTAAAAATAGGTAGAGACTCAGACTGTATCTCATAAACAAACTTGTGCAAAAATACATAGATGAGAACTGAAAAATTGTCGGCCCCAAACCTTACATAATATGCTACTTCCAATATTAATTGTCCTTCTTTTCTTAAAAAATTAGCACTACATTTAGGAGATGGATTTATAAAATTCCTAATCATAGCAAAAAGAAAAAAAATAGAGTTAATTCCTGGATTTCCCCATTTCTGGTTTATCTTGGGAAGATGGTATGTCACAACAGAAGTATTATATATCAGACAAATCTACATTTCAGTCCCAGCAAGTTATATGACTCTAGGCAAACTATTTGATTTTCTGAGCATCAGTTTCTGATTCTAAGAATAAAATAGTATTCTGCATATCTGACACAGCAGTGATCACCATGCCTTGCAGAATCATTGGAACATTTTAGAATGAGGCTTCTGAGCATTCCCCTTACTGAATTTCTTTAGTCTAATTCTGAGCAACCTTCTAATTAAGTAGTTTCCTAGGCAGGTCTCTCTTCAGAGGGAGATTCTGTGGCGACCACATGGATCTCGGGACTTTCCCAGTTGTTTCTCTCTGAAAACCTTTGATTCTTATTTCCCCAACTTTGTTGTTCTACTATAGAAAGAGAATATATCATCAATGCAGACACAGACGTAGTCTCTGTCAGTGCAGTGAGTTCCCATCCTACGTTCAGATATCTCATTGCATAAATACAAATGGAGTTGGCTTCACTGCTTCCCCCAATGATGGACTTGCTTTTTACGTTTCAATGAAGTTTTTGAGGCTGCAAGGTGTGAGGCAGCAGCTGAAAGTCATAAATTTAGTAAGGTCAAGAATACCACCCGGGGAGGCCGGCACAGACTTGAGAAGCTCTTTTTAGACCGCACTGGTTCTGCATACTCATTAAGCTTTTCATGCAGTCATTATTAAGTAAGGGCCAGATATAATTTAAATGTAAAAAGCAGTACTTATAGTGAAAAATTCCCAGGTCCTGCTTTTTGGAAGCATCTACTGTCAAGTCTATAAGCTTTTTTGTCCTGATCCTCTTATTTCTGAATTGTATGTTTCTGGTTCTAACCTGTAACATGTTGAGCATTTTCTATTTGCTTCGTGTTATGGAAGAAGAAGACTCTGCTGGTGCATACATAGCAAGCAATGCTACATGCCATGCTGCCAACACACACACACACACACACACACACACACACACACACGCACACACACATCCCTACCTATCCTCTGAGTATTCTATCTTTTCCAGAACAGCTTTTGGCTTTTTGGCTTTTTCTAGAATTTATATTGATGAAGGCGTCAGCCATCCCATTGCCATTCACATTGAATGACAAGTAATGAAAGCATTCAAACTCCAGAAAGTGGTATGTCTGGGATAGTCTGTACTTAGACTTCTGAGGCTATATAGAAAGTGTTGTTTATCTGCATGCCTTTCAAATGCCTTTGAAATTTAACTTAGTGCTTACTAGTCTCCATCATGAGGCTTCTCTCCTGTTGACTACAAAGCAAGGGCAGCCAAGGGCAAGAAGACCAGCTCTGCTGCTCTGAGGAGCTAGGATCACACCCCCCTCCCTGCCTTGGCTGAGCCCTTCCTTCTGCAGTGTTGTGCTTGATAACAGAAGCTTGTTGTGAAGTTCTGAGTTGGAGGCCTTGTTTGCCTCAATTATCACAGCTTTTTTCCCCATAGCTTCTTCTAATTTAAAACATTATCAGGATTTTATAATTTACATATTGTTGTGGCAATCTGCTTTCTGAAGCCTTTGCCAAGTGCTTTGGTGGCTCTCATTGCTCTGCGCTTGGAGGCAAAGCTTCTGACCCAGGAGGTCGGCTCATCCCTGTCCGTAGGATGCTCTCCTGCTCGCTAGTCTTGGCACTTTCTGCTGCACTGTATACCTTTTGCTTTCCCAATTTGCCCCTTCTATTGCAGGAAGTACATCCTTCAATAGCCTTTTGGGAAAGGATTTGTGGTATGTCCTTCTATTTTGTTACTTTTCTGTCCACAGGTACCTTCATTCTGTTTTCATGAACACTAGTTTGATGGGCTCATTTTCTAAACTAGAAATAAATTGTTTGTAGAGTTTCAAATACGCTTTTCCACTGTCCCTTGTGTTCAATTGTGCTGTCTGGTGCCACATTTTTCCCCCATCAATACATCACTGAGTAATAATTTTGTATTAAGTGTTAAGGCTCTGTAAAATACCTGAGGATTTAAAAAAATATTCTGATGTCCATCTTATTCATGAAATTTTATCTGATATAGCTTTGTGTGGACTTTTCAATACCCCTCTAAAACCTAGAAATGTGTGCCTTTGGTTCTGGAAAATATCTTGTTTTACTTTCTGCTAATCTCACATATTTTTCTCTTCTCTTCATTTTGGGAGCTATTATAATTTCTATTCTGAGTGACTTTCTTTTTAAAAATTTTTTCTTTGGTGGTACCAGGCATCAAACTCAGGATCTTGCACTTGTCAGGCAAGGACTTACTCCACTGAGCTATCTCCCCAGCCCCTCTGGATGACTTCCTAAATTGATCAAATAAATAAAATTTCCCTTAATTTCACTAATTCTATTTTGCTTCAAATTTCTATTTTATCTTTCAATGCTCACTGTTGAAATGTTTGCTTCCACATTATTCTGTTACTTTTCAAAAATCTTTTTCTGTTGATTAAAAAAAGTAGCATAGCATCCTATTCTTTTATGAAGGTTTTATGTTCTAGATTTTTGAACTATATGTTCTTACCTTTGAAATGAAATCAATTTAAATGTTTTAGGGCTTATTTTCATCCCCTCCCTTATCTTTGTTTTCTCAGCACTCCTATTTTCTGTTTGTTCAGGATCTGTCTTCTGTCTTAAAACTATTGTAAGTTGCTTGGTGGTGTCTGGGTGCTTACTTTGGTGAAAAAATTATTTTGAGCTGTGTTTTGATGCATAGTTTGTCAGTCTGTGGATCTTGCTTCATAGCAAATAGTATCTAACTCTCTCCCTAGTATACTCCCAGGACAAGCTCCTCATGTGAATCAGTTTCTCCAGAAAGGAACTCCCCAATAATATAAAACTGACTCCAAGTGTTTGGGGAGTGCTGCAGGGGAAGATGTAGGTGAAGGGGGTGAGGAGTGGAGTCTTGGGCTCTATTAGTCCTCAAAGGTTAGAACTCTAGAAAATAGGTCTTGCCCTCCTAGTAACTCCTCTGAGATCAGATGAGATCAGGTGCATTCAGGGTGTTATGGTCTTAGACCTCCTAGCAATACTTGTAACAGTGAGCTGCATGCCTTATGTGCTGTCACATGAGGATGCTGGCAGTTTGGCTGGGCTGATTGGCTCGCTATGACTGTCAGGGTTGAAGTGAATCCTTATTTGATATGTCATGTGCATTCCTTTAAACCATGACAAGGAAGAACTGCCTTCAGTAGCAGAGGCTGCCCTCCTATCACAATGGACACAGAGCTGAGTCTCCAGTAACAAGAAAGTAAAGTACTTAACATATGCGGAAAGTGCTTAAAATAGTTCCAGGCATAGTAAGAATTATTAAATAAATAATTATCAATGATTTCATATGAATCTATTAACTAAAGAAATTATCTCTTTTGTGTCCATACTTTGCTATGGGTATCCTCACTTTAAATAAGATCCTATACTCAAATACCTTATTTCCTAGAAAAAATGTGAAAAATTGATAAATTTCATAACTTGGGGAAAAAACCAGGATGATGTAGATAATTAAAGAATGAAATCCATATAATAAAAAAGAATAGCAGAGACTCAAGCTTTTTCAAGGGCCAAAAGAATATTTTCTGTACTCAATTTCAGCTTTCTTTCTCACCTGTCTGGGGTTTTGACTGTCACATTTCTTTCTTCCTATTCTGCTTCCAAAAGCCACTTTGCTACCTTGTCATTTATGAAACCCAAACATTTCCCCTGGGAAGTGGTCTCACGCTAATGTTTGCTTCTTTTCAGAAATTGCATTTTTAAAGATTTTATGTATCAGGGCAGGTTCTATTTTTCATTAATACAGGAAACACCTTCCACCCAGGATACTTTTGATAAGGATTTTAACCACTTTATCTTGTCCTTAAAGGAACAAGTTTCCCAGAAGACTTAGGACTTTTGCTCTGGGAAGAAAATGTGATTCTTATTCTTCCCACAAGAGGATTAAAGGAGTAAGCAGCAGTCATTACAGCAATGGACACTATGTTAGACCTCCTGGTAGGCTCAACTCTTGTTCTTCGAGGGGTGGCTCTGAGCTCACTAATGCATCCTGACACTGGCCACTGATGATCACTGAATTTCTATTCCTTGTTGAGATCAGGGCTGCTGGTATTCTCAGAGGAGAAGCCAGGCTTAAAAACAAGTTGATTTTCTTGAAACAGCTTATTGAAAGAAAGACCTTGCATAACTGTTATAACCAATATGCTTTTTTGTACATCTTTCCTTTGAACAGAGCTCATTCAAAAGGGAAACTTCATTGTGCCCATCTTCACTTGTTCTGAAAATAATAAACTCAGCAAATAATATCCATTCAACAGAAACATGCTTAAAGCTTCCTGTGTTTTGGAGAATAATTCCTGGAAACAACATGATTTTAGTATGTCAAGAATTCCAATGTTTGCAGTGTAGTGAGGGAGACAGATAGAAATAGAACAGTCAGATATCAAAGTGTGTATTGCAGCTACAATGAGCACTGTCAAGAACATAAGAACGGCACTGTGGGAAATGGACTAGACCTGTTTCAGGAAGTGATCCCCAGCCCAAAAGGGGGAGCAGGGATAAAACTTGGAGAAGACAGGAGGGAGCAATGTGAAAGACTCTGATCTTGGATTGAGAGGAGGAGATGTAGAGGTGCAGAACAAAGACAAGTAGGGGGATTTCTAGAACAGAATGTGTTAAAGGTAGATGTCAGGCTGTAAGATGTCTTGTGGACCTTGAAGCAGTTTTGTGCTTGTCCTCAATACTGAAACAGTATCTTCAAGGACTTAAAAGGACTTTACACCAGTGCTTTTAAAACACCATTTTGGCTGTAATCTAGAGAATTATTTAGAGGAACAAGAGAAAGAAGGTGGATCCCATATTATGGATCAAGCCTGTTGAGAACAGTTATATGAAAAAAGTATTTAAATTATAAGAGGATAAAGCTGTAAGTAGTGTCAAAAGATTCTATCCAATATTTTCCTCTCAGGTCAGTAGATGCAGGAAGCTCTCAGGACAAATGACTTTGAAAAGTCTCAAAGAATACATCTCCTGTCTTAGGAAAAGATACTGATGATTGACTTTAGTATAGGAATCTCATTCACTGTTTTAAAATGCCATATCTTTTACTGGACAACCATCAGTGATGTTAAGAAGGAGTTTGGCTTCATAGTTATAGATGTGGATGTAAGAATTTAGCTTCAGAGAGTCCTAGAGACTTGGCCTGGGTAATGGAAAAATTGAGTAGTCATGCTTACTGTTGATGTTCTTTGCAAAAGATTTTAGTTCTCTGAGTTAAGACACCTTTACATTAATTGGAAATATCTTGGATGATTTAGAGTTGGACCAAAGTCAAGGAAAATATTTCAGACTCCTTGTTTTTCCCTCTAAGGCTATTCTAAGCATGAAGCTATAACCTTGACCTTAAATTTTACATTTATGTGTATATTTTTCCCACTTGCTATTTCACCATTTCTTCTGTTATTTGTTAACTCTTAAGAGCAGTGTAAACACAGTTGTTTTGTGAACCAATAAAACCTGAGTTTAGGGTTGGGGCAGTAGCTCAACAGTCTAAGCACCCGCCTGGCAAGGCAAGACCCGGCTTTGATCTCTGGTACTACATACCTTGTCAGCCCCACACCAAGCTGGCCATGGAAACCAGGCATGGTAGTACTTGCCTAAAGTCCCAGCACTGGGAAAGCTAGACAGGAGGAACATTACGAGTCTGGGCTGTGTGGTGAGACCCTGTACCAAACAAATAAAAAATTAAAGCAAGCAAACAAAAATGCTAAGTTCTTAGTTCTATCCACATTGATTCCACAAAACTATGTGTCTACCGTACTGCAAGGGGTACAGTTTTCAGAGCTGACACATCTTAATCCCATGAAAAAATGATGTACCTGCACTTTGGTCTCCTGATGGAAAATTTCTCCACTTCTGTTAGGTGATAAAAAAGAGTGAAGTATATAAGCACTTGTAAAAATTAAATTAATAGTTGACAGGAATTTTCCTCCCCAAATATTGATTTTAATCAGCATCTTGTGTTTGACATATATTTGTAATATTGACTAAAGTTTCCAAGAAGCTTCAAAAATATATTATGCTCTAATCCTAGATATTGTTAATGGGAAAATATCCCATTTTTTTCTCTTCTTCAAGTACAGGAATAACTTTTGGCCTAGAATCAGAACTCAGGCTTTTTTATTAGCTCTTTTAAAATTGTATTAAAGAGAGAAATGTATATAGTTTAATTATTCACAGAAGAAGAGCAATAGTGGAGAAAAATGCTTCATATCATGAAAAGATGTTAAGACAGATATTAAAATTTATCTTTGCAATGCTGACAAAGCATAAACATTTACACCTGGGTTATTTGACTTGTAATTATCTGTATAAATTCAAGAAAAAGCTTTTTACTTGTTTTTACTAAAACACCAGAGGAACAGAATGAATCCTTGAGCTTTATTGAAATTATGTATTTTTATCTACATCTCTATGTTCTGTCAGGATAATGTATTTTTCCTGTAGAAAATTCTAACTTTACTACTAGCTGATCAAAGTTTTTTGAACTCTTTTGATCTTGTAATCAACTAAACAAAAATTTGGAAGAATGACTTATTGGGTAAAATTGTGGATAAAAGTTTAAGAAGGGACCACATATTTTTTCATGCCAAAGTGTCTCTCTTCACATAGCCATTTTACAATGGAGAATTCTACAACTATTACGTTAAGCAAGTGGTCAAAATGAACATCTTGAAATAATGATGTAACAGTGATGCTAACAATGTGCTCTAAAGAGTAACTTCGCGTTCTTTGATCACATATATTTGTGATGGAATAAAAGCCTGCCAAATGTAAGCTGCATAACGTTTGCTGGCATGGGCATAGTCTTTACTTGGCATAGTCATTTACTATGCTGTGACTGCTTAATAAGTTCGTTGATTGGCAATTACTAATTCATTTGACAAACATTTATTGAACATTCATAAACAGGTCTGGATAGACTGCACACATCATTTAAGAAAGAGCTCTGCAAGGAACTTTCAAGAACAGTCTTTTATGACTGGGATTAAATTGCACAAGGTCTTTCTTGTTCAGACACTTTTAACTGGCATAAATAAAATGGAGTAAATTTTATTTAAGTTAACCCGATGAATAAAATAATTATCCATGACTGTCTGATGATATAAATAAATGAATAAAGTAAAAGTGGTGGACAAGGGTTATCAATTCCTTACAGAAGAATTTTTTAATTAGTAATTGTAGAAAGAAGATGAAAAATGTAAATTCACAATGTACTATCCTGTAGGCAAAGTGCAAAGAAACTGGACAAAAGAAAATCTTTTGGGCAAATGGTTCAGGAACATGAAAATAAATGAATTTTTGCTAAGAAAATGAAGCCAGATACAGAATTTATACCTTTCACAAAACTGAACTGAAAATGCATCATGGGTTTAACAATAAAAGGCAAAATTAGTAATGTCTTACAAAATAACAGGAAAATCTAAAAGATTTTGGGTTTGGAAATAGATTTTTATCCATGACAACAAAGACATGATCCATGAAAGAAAGAATTGATAATCTGGATTTCATTAAAATTAAAATTAAAACATTTTCTCATAAAGTACACTGTTAAGAGAAGACACTGATTGAGGGAGAATATTTATAAAAGACCTATCTGATGGGGACCATGATACAAAAAAAAATAAAAGGACTCTTAAAACTAACAATAAGAAAACCAACAACTTGATGAAAAATCTGTTGAAGACTTTAATAGAAACTTCAATAAAAACATACTGATTGCAAATGAACATAAAAACATGTTCCACATGACTTATTATTAGAGAAGTGCAAATTAAAGCAACAATAACTGAGGACTATACACTTAACATATAAGTACAGAACTCCAAGAATACCAAATGCTGGCCCAGAGGTACAGCAAAAGGAGCAGTTATATCCTTGTTTCTGGGAACACAAACTGGCAAGGCCATTGTGGAAGGTAGTTTGGCTTTTTCTTATGAAACTAAGCATACTCTTACCAAACTGTATTCTAGTAATCCAGCAATTATATGCATTGATATTTATTAAAAGTATAATAAAAATAATGTCCACACAAAACTTGGTCATAGATGTTTGTAGAAGATTTAGTTCTAATTTAGGGAAGTTGGTGGCAACCAAGATGACCTTCTTGGGTAACTAACTGTGGTACATGTAGACAAGGAAACATTTTATTAGTCAGTACCATAAAAATGAATTATCAAGGAAATGTGTGGTAGGAGGACAGAGTATCTTGGCTATCTATCTGGGTACCTTCTGCTCAATTCTAAAAAACAACATTTTTTTCTTATATATTTGATACAGGGTCTTGCTATGCAAATTGGACTTGTAGTAATCCTCCTGTTTTCAGCCTCCCTAGTGCTGGGATTACAGGTGTAAGCCACCATTCCTGATCTCAGTGGCTCAGTACACCCAGGAGTGGAGTCGGCACTGCATGCAGTGCCAGGAATTGAACCCCAGTCCCTGCACTTGTCTAAACAGGTGCTTAGTCCACTGAGCTATCTCACTGGCCCTTAAAAACAGATTTTTAAAATTGATCTGCTCTCATGATAGGTATAAAAAGATTAAATATCTATATTGATATAAATAAATAACTAAAGAAATATACCATGGTATACAAGGGATGATAGCTACTTCCATGGAGAAGAAGAGGTTCAAATAGTAATTATAGAAAGAGGGTGCTAAGTACAGATTCACTACTATAATATTACAGTAATAATTGCTTCAGATAGGCTACATAATGGAGGCTAAGATTAATGGCTAAAATCTTAAGGAGAATCAGGGTACTGTGCCTCAGAGAATTTATTCCAACATAGTACATTCACAGAAATTTGTTAGCTATTGGTTTGTTATCCAATGGTTGCTGATAGATTGACACTATACACCCACAGGGTAAGTTGCCCTAAGAAAAGCACATCCGTTTTTTACTACCCTTTCCCCAAATAATGCAACACTCACTCCAGTTATGGGGTTAACCTGAGCCGATCCTTACAGAGGCAACCTCTACAAACAGGCTAAATTCGATAGTAACTTAGTATAGCACAAGTTTCAACGTCAGGAAAGACAGGGAAGATTACAAAGACTGCAAAACATCAGGCAGGACGTGTTAGCTAAATGCAATGCGACATTTTGAATTAGACTGTAAAATAGGAAAAGAGCATAAGTGCGAAAATGAGGAAAAACTAAAAATGTGTAGTTTATTGTTATTATTTTTTGAAGAGCATACAAAAAATCCCTGTGGTTTAGCGAACAGAATTGTGCTAATGT
Source organism: Tympanoctomys barrerae (assembly GCA_002564285.1). Lineage (NCBI taxonomy): Eukaryota > Metazoa > Chordata > Mammalia > Rodentia > Octodontidae > Tympanoctomys > Tympanoctomys barrerae. The sequence continues at coordinate 14,131 of NDGN011484831.1, forward strand.
TCGCTTCTCATCTTAGTGGTTGTACTGTGGGTATGCGACATTAGCGAAGACGGGTGAAGGTTATATGAGAATGTTCTGTACTTTTCTGAGTAATTATTTTATGTCTAAAATTATTTCAAATGAAAAATTATTAAAAGGGAGTAAAAGTGGGATGTGACACTGGTGGGAGAGCCGGGAAGGACTCCGGAAAGGCCAAGACAAACGCGTTTTCCCGAGCTCACATTACCCCTGAACGCTTGCAGCTTGCCATTTGTGAGAATGAAGAATTGGACTCGCTCATCAAAACTATAATTGCGGAAGGTGGTGTCATCCCACATGTCCACAAGTCTCTGGGAAGAAAGGACAACAGAAGACAGGGTAAAGGATGCCTGGATTCCTTATCATCTCATGACTCTAATACTCTTTAATAGCTGTTCAGTGTTGGTGATTCCAGTGGCCTGTATCTCTGTGAAAAACACAATCTTGCCTTTTTATAACTCTATTTGAGCAAGGTGGACATTTAATTATCTTTCCAACAAACCAAATTTCTGCATTCGAGTCTTAACTGTATTTAAGTGTTACCATGGCTTCAAAGAAGCTATTGATTCTGAAGTAGTGGGTTTTGATTGAGTTGACTGTTTTTAAAACTTTGGATTTTAATTGTGATGCAGAAGTTGTAGTAACAGACATTTAGTTTTGTACAGATATTATTTCCATTCTGGTAGATAAGTTCAATGAAGGTCATACCCCATCCCCCCCCAAAAAAAAAAGAAACAAAAATGACGAGTGATACTGAATTTCACTTAACAAAGTATGAATTTCACAGTATTAGTTGTAATACATAATGTTGTCTTCCAACCAGTTATTCATATTACCAGATATATGCATGCAAAATTGGAAGAAGAGAAAAAAAAAAGAAGGAATGTACAAGAAATTAAGAAGAAAAAAAGTGCAAACAATTTGAAAAAGGGGGAAAACTAATTAAAACATTCATTAACTGCTTCTTTCCATAGACCAGCAGAAATACACAGTGCAGTTGTCCAAACCATCCTGCTTATAAACAGAGAGGTATCTCTTTCCCTCACTACCTATCCTGTCCTTCTCAACTCAGTAACTCTTTCATTTTGAATAAATTCATTCCCTTTTCCCAGTATCTGTTGTACCTTTCACATTCCATTTTTGTCCTTTGAGTTCTCGTACTAATGAGACAGTATGATGTTTGCACATGCAGGTCTGGTTTACTTCACTTAAGGGCATGTCTCTAGTTGCATCCATTTACCTACAAAAGACTCAAATGTATACTGTTTTATAGCTGAATAGTACTCCATTGTGTAAAAATATCACATCTTCCATATCCATTTTTCAGCTGATGGGTCTCTGGATTGTTTCCTGGATTTAGTTATGACAAATTGTGCTGCTATAAACATAGGTGCAGATATATCACTGTGGTGTGAGGTTTTCAGTTTTTCTACAAAATTACCCAGGAGGAGAATAGCTGGCTTGAAAGGAATCTCCAGTCCTAGCTTTTGAAGGAATCTCCACACTGATTTCCGTGCTGGTTGTACCAGTCTGTGCCCCCAGCAACAGTGGAGAAGGATTCCTTTTGCTCCACATCCTGTCCAGCATTTGTTATTACCCGACATCTGTATGTTACCCATTCTTTCTGGGGTGAGATGGCACTTCAATGTTGTTTTAATTTGCATTTCTCAAGTTACCAATGCTGTTGAACATTTTTTCATGTACTTACTTGCCATTTGTATTTCTCTGAGAAGTGTATGTTCATCTCAGATGCACATTTTTGGATTGGGTCTTTGGATTTGTGGGGGCCGATAATCTTTAATTCTTTGCATGGAACCCTGTAACTTATCTTTGAAATTGGCAGCGTGTTGTCTTAATTTCCACCTTTATCTCAGTGTTGACTGCTTATGCACTTATCTAGCATTTCCCTGAATTATACTGACTCTTTAGGGCCAGCACCATGTGAGAGGCCCCTATAGATTCCGACCAGTAAGAAGGCTCACTGCAGTGACTGCAGCTCACCAAGTGCTTCTTTTGCAAACAATCCTTTGCTGATAATAACTTTTGTGGCATGTGTTCTGTCAACAGCAGAGTGCAATAGTAAGGCTTTCTTTTTGGTATTGCCCAGGCTGGCTTACATAGTGTGTAATCTGAATAACTATTGCTCTTTTTGCTTGAATAGATTATATAAGAACATGAAAAGGCAATCACAAATCTCTTATGTGCCTTGTAGGGTCCTTGAGGGAGAAAACACTTGAGAGGAACCCAATATCTTTCTCTTTCTGGCTGCTAATTCTGCTGTATTATGGCATTTTGATTACTTTCTCAGCACACATATGGCAATTCAGCAACATCAGTAACAGTCTGGGTCATACAATATTCATAAAATTAACATAATATAATTTGGGGAATTTTTTGTATAACTAATGAGATGGTATAAATCAGGGAAAAGTTACTCTTTAACATGTTTTCTGGAGAGAAATATTGTTTCTAGGATTTACCTTGTCTAGTCACAATTACTTTTCAACTATGGAAAATACGTGGTAGCCCATAGCTTTTGTTACCTTTTAGTCTTCTTAGGCTCTGAACTCCAGGGAAGGCTGTTAAAAAAGTCTACAAAGTCTTTTATTCTCCAGTTTGATTAGTGAGGAAAAATGTGTTTTGTTATCTTATCTTTTTAAAAAAATATTTTATCGTTTTCTAGTTTTCACTGTGACTTGATCAAGGACAATTTATCATTGATGCTTTTGGATATAATTTTAGAGGTATTTCTTCTGCTGAAATTCTGAAGAAGCAAAAATGTTGTTTTGTTTTAATTCCTCCTCTTAGGATATAAAGAATTGGAAATTAAATTTTCTTTCTTGAAATTCCCAAGTACTAACTAAATGTAATTAAACAGCTAAAACTTAAGTGAGGTTCTTAAAAATTTAAGTAGGTATAGCACATTGAGCAATTCTAAAAAGATTATAACTATGATAATCTAATCTCAATAATTATTATTTCTGCTGTTAGTTACCTTTAAGAGTGTCTTGGATTATGTATTATTCATTCTTTTCACAGTTTCTATGGGTTGCAAACTTACCAAAGTTTCTTATTTTGACAATTCTCGTTTGGGCTTAGCCTCAAGAATGCAGTTGTGTGATCTGCATTTTAGCTGGCATGCACAAATTACTAACAACTTGGTCCTAGTTTTCAGCTAGAGATCTCATTTCCTCTGTACTGGGACTCCTCCACAGACTTAATATCCACAATAAATTGCGGCTGGTTTTTTTTCCTAGAAAAGGTAATCCAAGAGAGAATATCAGGAGGTTTCATGTCTATTTTAACACAGTTCTAAAAATCTCACACAGCTCAATTATTGTTTACAGTTCTACTGGTAGGACACAGTCCTACATAGGGCATAGATACATATGAGGAGGTGAGAATTTGTGGGTGCCCTGGTGAAAATGCTGTTATAGTAGCCTTTCTAGTGATACCAAGCTCATATATTTTCTCTGAACATCCATATTAATTGCCAATATATTTTCTTATTTACTTAGCTATTTCAAAGTTCTTAGTAATTGTTCTAGTATATTTATTCAACAGCTTCCAAAGCCTACAATTATAGGAACATTTTATTTTTGCTATAGTAAATATGACTTTATATTTCACTTGACAAGAAAAATGAACAGCTTTCATTTCAAAACCTACCTTGGAATTTTACAAATATATGAAAGGAACAATCTAGTTAATGATAATAAATTCAAAGGACTTGTCTTATTCATACTACTGACAAAGCAATTCTGCTTAGATAAAATATTAACTTGTCCACCAATCACATACTGGTTCAAGGATGTCTGAAATGTCAATCATTCTGATATTTGACTCATCATCTTCTAGTCACTGAGACCACTGAATAGATTTGTATCAAATATTAAGCTCAAAATTCAGGAGTTTCCCACTGTATTAGGACTTTGATGAATTTTGATTTGAGCTCTATTTCCTCCTCACTAAGGAACTTGTACTTCAACAGGCAGCACTACCGCTGTATTACAGGCTCATTCTAGATTGTTTGAAATCTCTGTGCCTTTTACCTTCTCCCCTCATGCTTGCTTCTTGCCAGAAGGTTTTAAGTCTGAAAGCACAGAGCCAGAATCCCTGATAATAAATGGCCTTATCTTTTTCTTTCACAAGAAGGTCAAACATGTTATTTTAATTTTATGCTACATATATATTACCTGGACATCAAAGAGAATCTCTTTGTATTAAGAATTTCACACAATCTTTTATGAACATTTCTATCCAGATTTAGGTCCCAAACCAGTATCCTCAGTGATTCAGATTTGGTTCATGTTGTTAGAAAAGAACACATGCCGTGAATTCTCTTCCATCATTTTTCTATATTGATTCATCCTGAGCAAAACTCTTCCTTTTTTTGCAGTTATAAAAGATACATCCCTGGACACCACTGAGGAGTCAGGTTTGGGGAAATTACTTGAAACCAACAGTAACTGTTTCCCAACCCTTTTAGTGAATGTGCACAGAACTTATTTAACAAATTTGAAAAACTGTTACATTGCTGTTAATTGTATCAATGTAAAAGCCTTATTTCTGTCCTGTAATTTAATGTCTTAAGGCTTTACAACGTTTTACTTCACTGGGGAACAGGGAAAAAAAGTTCTTCAGACATGGAAATTTATAACAATATTCTTTTCCAGTTTAAATAACCTATTCTTGATGGCCTAATGTTGCTGGAATGAATATGTAGTATTTTATGTTTCATCTCTATTATTCTCTTCAAGATGGTTATAAAGTTTATTGAAGGTTGCTACTATCACTTTGAAAAATCAGGGATTAGGAAAATGGAAGGGTTAAGATCCAGATTCATGGGCTGGTCAGATAGCTCAGCAGACTAAAGCACCTGCTTAGGCCAAGTGCAGGGACCATGGTTCAATTCCTGGTGTGCTGTACAACCCCCAACCCTGGGGCACACTTAGACAGTGATTGAGACTGGGCATGGTGGTGTGAGCCTCTAACCCCAGCACTTGGGAAGCTGAAAAACAGGAGGATTACTATGAATCAGATCTGTGTTGTAGTGAGACCCTGTATACCCTGGACTAAATATTAAAAAAAATCCAAATTCACTCTGAATTCTCACTGGTCTTTTTTTTTAAAGTAACAAATCTTGTGTCTGCTTTGCACACGTAATCCTAAAGTCAGCTCAACCTGCAGCTGTAGAGCCTTAAGCTGATATCCACTAATAGTCATTTGACAAGACCAGTTCTTTTAAAAACAATTTTTATTTTATAAAGAGAGTACAAATTAAAATTAAAACAGAAAAAATACATGATACAGAATTTCACTGAATAAAGTAATATGACTCTCACAGTATTTGTTGTAATACGCAGTGCTGTCTTCCAGCCAGTTATTCATATTACAGATATATGCATGCAAAATTGGAAGAAGAAAGAAAAAAAAGAAAGATGTATAAGAAATTAAGAAGAGAAAAATGACAAACAATTGAAAAAAGGAGATGAAACTAATTAAAGTATTAATTGTTTCTTTCCACAGACCAGCACAAATGCACAGTACAGAAGTCCAAAGCATGCTGCTTATATATATAGATATATCTTTCCCACACTCCTCCTGTCCTTCTCAACTGAGTAACTGTTTCATTTTGAATAAGTTCATTTCCTTTTTCCCAGTTTCTACTGTAACTGTCAGATTCCAGCTTTCTCTTTCAGGTTCTCACAGTAAGGAGACAATACAATGTTTATACACACAAGTCTGATTTATTTCACTTACAGGTATGTTCTCTAGTTGTATCCATTTACCTACAAAAGACTCAAATGTATCCTGTTTTATAGCTGAATAATACTCCATTGTATAAAAATACCACATCTTCCACATCCATTCTTCAGGTCATAGGCATCTTTGTTGTTTCCAGGATTTATCTATGACAAATTTTGCTGCTTTAAGTATGGGTGCACATATATCACTGTGGTATAAGGTTTTCAGTTTTTCTGGAAAAATATCCAGGAGGGGAATAACTGGCCTGAATGGGATATCCAATCCTAGCTTTTGAAGAAATTTCCATACTGGTTGTATAAGTCTGCACCCCCACCAACAGTGCAGAAGGGTTCCTTTTTCTACACAGCCTCTCTAGTGTTTGTTATTGGCTGACATCTAGATGTTAGCCATTCTTTCTGGGATGAGATGGAATTTCAGTGTTGTTTTAATTTGCATTTCTCGAATGACCAATGAAGTTGAAAGTTTCATATATTTACTTGCTATTTGTATTTCTACTTCTAAGAAGTGTAATTTCATCTTGAATGCCTATTTTTGGATTGGGTCTTTGAATTTGTGGCCTGTTTTTTTTTTTTTTT
>NDGN011484850.1:0-10237 GCA_002564285.1 Tympanoctomys barrerae
ATTACAGATGGAGCTATTAAATCTGTGTGGAATGCATGCTGTTTGGCAGACTTTAAAAGGAGAAAAAAATGGAGGTGGAAATTAAAATTTTTCTAGCTCAACAAGAACCCACTTGGTAGCCACTTATACATAAAAAGCCCCCAAATAATACACTTCACCAGATGCTTCTTTAATTTTCCAGGGATTAATTTGAGAGTTAATTATCCATTTTAAGTGATTAACAACAGCAAAAAAGCATAAGGCTCTGAACCAGTGTTTTTAATTGTATTATGGACCATTGTTCATTTCTACTTTCAAGAACTCAAATCCTTTTGACACGTTAAAAAAAAATCTGGAATGAATTTGCTTGTCTGCTTGGCAACATTTGAGCAAGTAATTACTCCTCCAAGTCCTGCAGGCAGCTTTCAATTGTTCCCGTCTGTTGGTGAGAAGAGGGACAATAAGAAAAATGCTAAGATGAAATTCAGTAATGACTTCATGCCAAAAATATATCTATATATTTCTGGGTCAATAACTAACTTTTTTCCCATTATGTATTGTATTGTTAAAAATAAACAGTGGGAAACACAGTGAACTGAAACACAAAAGATCTGAATTTTGCAAGTCATTTCCTTGAGCATTGTTTTCCTTTATGGAACCACTAAGGCTTTGGATCAGGTGCTTTTGTCTTTAGCATTCCTTCCTGATATCTAAATGTGGCAATTCTTTTCTCTCCTCCACCTTTGAGGATAGGTGTAAATAGTTAAAACTGAATAGGAGAAAGAGATTTAGTTAAAAAATGAGAAAAACAAGAGGTCAGATAATTTTGCCACTACTGAGGAATTGGCTGTAACACAATTCTGTTGGCAGAGATTGTGAAGAATCATTAACTGAGCTACAGGGATTTATTTAAAACCAATTGGAAGAATGATGTCTGTAGGACGATAGCATTATTCACATTTCATTTTTGAAAACTGAGAGGAATATGCTTTCCTCATTTAGACCTTATTCCCCGTCCCTTCAAAATAAAAACACCTTTCCAGAGTTACGCATGAGTCATACTGATTCTCAAATGACACTCAACACTCACAGCACATGAAGGACACAGCCTTCCAAATGGTTCCAAATGATTACTTGGAAATGCAAGGCATGCGAGTGTCTGTTCATTCACTTGGATCTAATAAACAAAATGAAGATGCTGTTTTACTCTTTCAAGAACAACAGTTCTCTAGTTTGAGCTTCCATTAGAATTACCTCTAGAGCTATATCTAGGACCCCAACAAAGAGATGGGATGGGAATCCACTTAGGTTCTTGACTTCTCTTTTCAAAAAAGCATTTCCAGATACATCAGTGAGAGGCATAGGCAGATATGTGAAGCAGAGTTAGTGAGGAAAAATAGGAAAAGGACATGAGCTTAGGAAGTGAAGGTGGCACAGCACTAGCAGAGAAGATCAGACTGACCATCAACAAAAGGAAAGGCGGAGATTTTACATAGCTGAGGGAAAGGGGCAGGGACTGGGTGATCATGTTCTCAATTCTGATTCTGCATGATGTCTCTGGTAGAATGAGAACTTTGGCCCAAGAGATGACTGCTTCTAGCTGGGGCAGTCTTGGTTTCCTAGAGGCTCTGCTGGAACCCAGGGGGCCTTAGGTTTAGGAGAATGGCTGGAGACTTCTGGGCACTCTTTGGCAGTTGAATGGAAACCTCTTAGTGCCTAAGAGCTGGGACTGGAGGAGGGAAGAACTGCAAAGTAGTCCAGCATGGCCCAGAACTCTCTTACGTATCTAAGGAAGGGCTCAAACTCACAGTCCTCCAGAATGCTCCATCATACCCAGCTAAGAAGTTAGTTTTTTCAGATATATGTTTAGGGTGGATGCACAGAATGAGTACATAAAAAGTACTCAGTGGTAAATTATTTCCCCAGCATGCATGAGGCCTTGGGTATGATTCTCCAGCACTGAATAAATATCATGTACATACATGCTTAGACAAAAAAGATATCTGAACTGTTTTGGAGCTACTGGAATTTTCACTTATAACACGACTGCTCTCACTTGTCTTTCTTCCTTTTACTATCAAAAATTTACATGATACAAATAAATTATGCATTGTGTATAATAAAAAAAAAAGTTACTTCACTTCATAAAGTTCCCTTCACTGGGAGGGGAGGGTAGGACAAGGGAGAGGAGGGAAAATTCCTTTGACTCTCTTTGCTACCTGCCCTATAATAAAATGCAGAGGAAATATTTACTAATGAAGCAGAGGGTAGAAGGCATGTGATTAATTGTTCGCCTTGTTATATCAGTTGAATCACATTACACATCCTGTTATGAACAGCTGATGTTTAAAAATACAGCAAACTAAGTGTGGCACCATCCCCTTCATCGCCACCCTCACCATCACCCACCCTCACTAGAAAAGTTGATGGCTTAGACTTAATAAAAAGGAAAGGGGCGGCAATCTATTAATGTTGCCATCTGTCTAAGGACTGCTAGGATTCCAGAACCAGGGATTCTGATCTCCTTTTGATGAGTAAGACTTCCCATTAATTCAAACTGCTTTGAAAATCTAAGAACAATGTTATAATGCTTTGATGTGTCATATGCAGAAACAATTAAAATGTAAAAGAACTGGGGGAGGAACAGCCACACTTTTTTTCACGGGGAAATTCCTAAGAATTTGGTTAGAACGTTACAAGAACTTGAATGAACGACTTCCCCATTTATACACAGAGAAATGTTCATTCATGTGGCTGCTCAATAATCTTCCTGAGCCCCTATCCTGGGTCAAACGTGCTGAGAGGGGACAGAAGAATAAGTACTGCAGACAAGAGACGATCTCCGCCCCAATAGTGTTTCCGATCTCCCAGCTCCGAGCCAAAACCTGGAGCACCTGGCAAAGAGGAACCTTTGAAACAGTTTACTCAACTACAGGGAAACTAATTCTGTAACAAACTAATGACAAGTGACCTGAGATAAAGACACCAGCAAAGCCCTGGACTTGGAAAGGAGTGTCTATTAGCCCAAGATTACACAGCATGCAGGCAATTTCCAAGTGAAAAGTTAGTTTTATTATTGAAGTTTATCAATAATTTAACTCATTGGCGTGAATTTTCTCTGAAAAATGTTGAAATGCTGTAATTATGCTCTATAAGATTATAGCAAAATATAAGGTACTATAAAACCATAATTTTATTGTAATGCAAACAATAAGTTGTATTATACCAACTGAAGCACTCTACTGATAGAGTAGAAAATATAATTACAGCAATTTTTAAATTTTTTAATTTATTTTAAAGAGAGTATAAAATGACAGATAAGACATTAGAAAAGATACACATTTTAAAAAACAAGATGAAAAGTATTCAACAGGTTGTATTGTACATTGCTGTCTTCAATGTAGTTGGTTGCTCCGATAACAGATATTAGCATATAAAGTTGGTTAAAATAAAAATTTTAAATATTAACTATTACCTTCAAAAAACTGATAGAAATTGGTAGCACGGTCATTTTTGCCATCCTGCACAATATATTTACATAATTTTTCCCCTTTGTTTTTTTCCTGTCTTTTCTCCTTTTCCTTATCCCAATTGCTTGTTCCTTGTGTTAAGTTTGTTTCCATTTTATTATACCTATTGGACCTTTCACAGGTTTTATTTCTTCTTTCAGGTTCTTGTACTAGGGAGACAATACAAGGCTTACACATGTGGGTCAGATTTATTTTACTGATGAATATAGCCTCTAGTTGCATCCATTTACTTATAAAAGACTCAAGTTGATCTTTCTTTATAGCTGAGTAATACTTCATTGTATAAAAACACATCTTTTTTATCCATTCCTCAGCTGCTAGACATATGGGTTGTTTCCAACATCTAGCAATGACAAAAGGTGCTGCTATAAACAGGGGTGCACATATATCCCTATGGTATGTTTTCAGTTCTTATGGAAAAAATATCCAGAAGGAAAACAGCTGGGCTGAATGGGACTTCTAATGTTAGTTTTCTGAGGAGTCTCCACACTGATTTCCATAGTGGTTGCACCAAGTCTCCATTCCCACCAGCAGTGCAGAAGGGTTTCTTTTTCCCCACATCCTTATGAGATTTGCATGAAACCTGAGTTATCAACCTCTGCAATTTAAATGTGGATTTCAGGTAACAGAAAGAATGTCTGGAACAAGAATGCCAACCTAAGTATGCCACAGCAAGGGCCTAGCATGGACACCGTATTCCTTGTCAGTGGTCTGTGAAATTCCCTAGGCATGAAGTTGTGCCAAGCAAGAGAACACTGAGAAACTGATACTCACACCTGAGGGAGATTAAACGGGAGAAATATACATCTAATTCTATTTTGATTATTTTGTAAGGAACATTGTATGCATCTACTGTTTTTCTCATTATAACAAAAGCTAACATTTTGTAAAGATGTATTTGTGGGTAGGGGTATAGTTCAGAGGTGACAGAGTACATGCTTATTAGCATTTTGAGCAGTGGGTTCAATCTATAGCATTAAAAAAACTATTTGAAAAATGAGGAAGTTTATTGCCTGTGGACAAAAAGTAAAGAAATAAAGAGTATTGTCAACATAGTGCCTGAGTCTTTATGGCAAGAAATGACATAGATCAATCCACTGAACCCCTGCATTAGCTGGTAAATAAGCCTGTTTCCAGCACATGAAGGTAGATGATAGAGAAAAGGTAAGAGTAGTTTTGTTCAGCTATAGGAACATCTTCTAATAGTTTACAGTGTCACACTCCCTTAGCTTCAAATGATGTGAACGATTACTTCAGGAACTTTATAGAAGAACAGATTTCCAAGCTCCCCTCACAGAGACGCTGACTTAGCCAGTCTGAAGCAGGTATAAGAATCCTCATGAATTTCAGGGCTCCCTCTCCTCCCCCAGTGACCACAGTGGAGGCTTTTGTTAGACAGCACCTTTTGAAAACCTGTTCTTGTGTTTTGGAGGTTAAGTGGAGAGGTCCATAACATAGTGGTCTATACAGTGTGTCACTCTGGGCACTGTCTCAAATCACATTGCCACCACACTATCACATGGGGAGGACTGCGACTGACTGCACAGGGAAGTGCTACTAAGCTCCATCATAGAGCCCAGGACACCCAACCAAGAATCTGGGCGACAGAAAATAAAACCAACAAAGTACTTGAAAATGGCCATCCTCTCTATTTTTACAGAACAAAGAACATGCTTTTCCCACTTTGTTTTTCTCTTTGAGGATTGCCTTTAGTTCCAACTGAACTGCATTTGTAAATGCATGTGTTAAAAAAAATTGGAATAGGAATCATACCATTCTCAGTTTTTACAGTACTTTGGCATTCACACTATTTGCATAAAAATGTCTAATTTTCATATCTCAGACAGGAGGGCCTCAAAGAAACTGTGGAGATGAATCTTTTGTTAATCTGCTGGTTTCCTGGCTCATCATGGTATGATGTGTACTGAAGCAAATAGAAACTTCTATTACAAAACTAAGCATAAACAATGTCTATTAAATTTACCTGTTATGGCCAGCTCTACACAAGCAATTTCCAAGGGTTACATGGTCCCTGAGTTTTCCATTGAGGCATCATATCTTCCAAAAACTTCTCCTTACCTAGGGACAGCCCTGTTCCTTTTAGGCCTGGAATCAGTGCTTCTTAAATTCACCTTCATAGAGTGTATTTACCAGAATTGCCCCCACTTGTCTCTTTTCCTGGGTGGGCCTTAGGAGAGGAGTATTTCTATTACCTTATCTTTACATTTCTAGGGCCTAAACTGAAGCATGACACAAAGTCTATATTAAATAGAGAACACTGGGGCCAGGGAGATGGCTCAGTAGAATCCCCAGTTCCACCGAATGAATGAATGAATGAATGAATGAATGAATGAATGAATGAACAAACAAACGAGCGAACACTAATTCATTGCAGCCAAATTAAAAGCATCGCGTTCTTGCTGCCAATCTGAGATATATAGGCTCTTATTAGTGTATCTCTGTGCTGTCTCCATGATCATTTCCTATACATATGATGTCTTTCAGGACTTTGAGTTCCCAGATTTTACAGTTACATCAGGCTCTAAAAGTTTGACTGGCGCACCTTCCTTCCAAGCTGAGCCAGTCCAGGCACACAGGGCCTCAGGCTTATTTCCTGGTACCTGCCTGTAAGCTTTTCCAGCTCTCAGAAAATCAGGTGAGCAGTGGTTAACTGATATTTTAATTGGCTGCTGAGAGCTGGCCGTGGCATCCATGTATCTATTTCTGACAGTTCCTTAGAAATGGTGACAGGATGGGCAGGCTGTGTGGGAGAAGTAGTGCCTTGCAGTGTTGGCGGCACAGCATGGATGCAACTGGAGACTGGACTCATGAGTGAAATAAATCAGACTCACACATCATTTTGGCTACTAGCATAAAAACTGAAAGAGTAGACATGATGTAAAAGGTACAGAAGATATTGTGAAAAGGAAAGAAACTGCTCAAAAGGAAAGAACAACGGGGATGAGAGAAAGGAGAAAAGAAAGGAAGGAAAACAAATATATTATTTCTCATCCCAGTTCTGCCTTCCCATTGAACAAATTCCTGTATCTATTGTACCTTTTAGATTTTAATTACTCTTTCAGGTCCTCATACTAGTGAGGTAGTACAATGTTTGCACATGTGGAAACATTGTCTATCGGAAGAATTATGTAATACAGCAACCATTGTTGAATCTCTATCACTTTGTTTAGTGAAATTTTGTATAGTTTCTAATGCTATTTTTTTCTATTACTATTTTGGTTTTTTGTTTGTTTGTTTTGGCAGAACCCGGAGTTGAACTCAGACCCTTGCGCTTGCCAGGCAAGCACTTATTCTACTGAGCCATCTCCCCAGCTCCCACTATTTTGTATTCTTTAAAAGAAAAGAAAGAGGACATAAAGGTAATTATATTACTAGTTTCTATTAGTTCATTGAAAAACACAATTAGTGTGAATACTGTTTTAGCAATTTTACATATGTATATCTAGTAATCTGACTATAACTACTTTGAAGATAATAATATGCAATATAATAACCTTTTGGGGGGTTTTCTTTTTTTTTTTTTTTTGGTCCTTTTAAAAAAGGGTCTCACTGTACTGTTCAGGCTGGCCAATTTGCAATGATCCTCTTGCCTCAGCCTCCCAAGAGCTAGGATTATAGGCATGTACCACCACACTCAGGTCAATAGTCATTGTTAATATCCTATCAGTTTGTTCTGAAATTCTGTATCACTTTCATTGTTTTCTTTTTTATTCTTTTTAAAAAATTGTGCTTCTATGGTACTCCAAAGCAACTCAGACTACCATTCACAAAGATAATATAAATGAATAAAACAGAATTAGAGAATAACAAATAAAATGTTGTCCAGCATTGAATGTGTTTGTTTGTTTGTGTTTGTTTTGTGGTACCAGGGATCAAACTCAGGACCTTAGGCTTGCCAGGCAAGCACTTATTCCACTGAGCTATCTCCCCAGCCCTGCATTGAATTTAATATAATCCAAAGCCAGAAATTTTAACAGTAGTAGAAGAGAGGATAAGCATCAGAAACAGGACCTGTTAGTCCAGCAACATTTCTGAGAAAGCACTGGAGAAGAGGCAGAGAAAACACATGAGGATTTAAGGATTCAGAACCAACAAAGGACAGTTGCGTAAATGGAGCTAAAAACCCGAGGCACGCAGAGGTGAAGAAGGCAACAGAAATAAAGCAACGTGCAGCATGACAGAAGAGTCTCACTCCAAGCGTAACAGAGTCCAAGTCACTGGGGATCTGACCACTACTGTGCATACCAGGCGCATCTCCTCCTTATTTCAAGTTCCTTGCTGCTGTCTGGATTTTCAATCTAAAAAAGTCATTTCTACCCTTCTACTTCCTGTTTGAAGTAAGTATTTCTTTAAAAGCCTTGGGAGCTATTTCCATTTCTATTAAACAGCTTTCCTGTTTTCTTCCATAATATGCTTTTTTAAAAATAACAAATCTCATAATCCCGATTAGAGCCCAACAAATGCAACTGACATTAACCAAAGTACCAAGTTTAGGCTTTTTCCTGTAATACATTCATTATTCAAAGCCATCAGTAACACTAAATGCAGGACCAAAGAAAGAAGCAAACTATGATTATTGCTTTAAAATGCTTCAAATTTCTGTTTTTTAATAGACTTATCTTGTCTGAACATTTTATATAAATGGAGTCATAGAATATGTATCAGGCTTTACTTCACATAATGTTTTTAGATTTATCAAACAGCTAATTCCATACTGCTGGTTTTTATTACATCAGTAAACTCTTCCTTTTCTTCTCTCCACTTCTCTCTGCTATGGCTTGAAGGACTATCCTAAAAGCCATGCTGAAATTTAATTGTCCCTGCAGCAGTACTAAGAGCTGCGGTCTTCACACAGGGCAAAGTGAAGAGGGCTCTGCCTCATGAATGAATGAGTGACTTCATCACAAGAGTGAATTTTTGATTTTCTAGAAAGAGAGCCTGGTCAGATTTTTCTCTCTTGCACAGGCTTTCCTGCCATGTGTTAACCGCCTCCTTTATGTGACAGCATGAAGGTCCTCACCAAATGAGGGCCCTTGATGGTCAACTGCCCCGCTACCATCAGCCACACAAACTTCGGTTTATAAATTACCCAGTCTCTGACATTCTGTTCTAACAACACAAAATGAACTAAGAAAATTGGTTCCAAGAACTGAAGCTATTGCTGCAACAAATACTCTCAAAAATATAAGTAGTTTTGCAACCGGCTAAAGGGCAGAGGCTGGAAGAGTTTGAGAAGCTGGCTAGAAGTTTAGATTGCTATAAATTGAGCATGAACCATTCTGGTACAGACACAGAGCAAGAGATATGAGGAAAGCCTGAGTCTTCTTACTGTTTTTTTAAGCAATCATGACCAAAACGTTAGTTGAAATATGGATGGTAGACGTCATCATGATAAGGAATAAGACAAAGAACAAAGCAATGGAAACTGGAGTGATTATCTTTGTGTATTTGCAAAGAATTTGGTGCACTCATATCCATTTTTCAGGACTTTATGGAATACAGAAGTTAAGGGCAATGAATGTTATATGGTGGAAGAAATACTTAACCCACAATGCATTCAGTCTAGTCCATGGTTACTTTCAACCACAAACAGTAACACATGATTGAAAATAAATTACTTAAAACTGGAATTTATAATTAAAGGAGAAACAGTGGAAAATTCACAACATGGCCTTGTTAAGAGTAAAAAACTGGGGCTGGGGAGATAGCTCAGTAGAATAAGCACTTGACTGGCAAGCACAAGGACCCGAGTTCAATCCCTGGTACCAAAAAAAAAAAAAAAAAAAAAAAAGAGTAAAACAGTGTTTTAGGTGAAGAATTCTAAGGGTGTAGCCAGTGTACCATTCACTAGCAACTACTACGGATAAAAGGAAACCAACTACTATTCATGAAGATATGGAAGAATGACCCAAAGTCATCTCAGAGTTCTGCAAAGCTGCTCTTCTCTTTGCAGGCCAAGAGCTCTAGCAAGGCAGGTTAGCGTTAAGAGGCAGGGTCTTCTTTCTTTCATGGGCTTACTACCTGCAGCTGCACTGACTGCTCCTTGAATTCCGGTGTGTAGCCTCTGGCCATCCCAGCTGTGGCTCTGGCTGCAACTCCACAGAGTAGACCTGGTGGCATCCATGTGTTAATTCTACCAAAGCTGTAAGGCATGTTTATCTTGACCTCCACTTTAAAGAACAACCAAGACAGCTTTGGGCTCAGCCAGGAATTTGCCACAGGGAAAGAGCTACAACAGAGCCCCTACTGGGACAATGCCTAATGGAGCCATGGAAGAGAAGTCATCCCCCAAGACCACAGAACTGCAGAACAGCCCATGCAATGGCAGCTTGGGAATGCTACAGGCAGAGACTCCAACCTGTGACAGCTGAAATCAAAGCTGACTTGAGGAAACTGACAGGGGCAAGACTACCTGATATCCAAGGGGGCCCCAAACAACCTAGAGCAACAAGGATGAAAGTCAAAGATTCAAAGCAGATTGTTCTCCAGTTTTAAGACTTAGCATTAAGCTGGGACACAGCTCAGGGGCAGCCTAAATGCCTGCCTGGTAAGCACAAGGACCCAGGTTCAATTCCTGGAACCGCATGCTGTGTTGGCCTTAGAACCCCGGACATGTAATGCTGGCTGCAAAACCAGGGGTGGTGGCATACACCTGTAATCTGAGCGCTAGGGGCTGGAGAAATAGCTCAGTGGAATAAGCGCTTGCC
>NDGN011484852.1:0-20593 GCA_002564285.1 Tympanoctomys barrerae
AAAAAAAAAAAAAATATATATATATATATATATATATATATATATATATATATATATATTGGGGCATTTAACACACACAATCCTGAGCAGCCATCGGCTCTCTCGTTTCCACAGTTTTCATCATCTCTAATGACGATCCTGTACCCATTGGAAAATTCACTGTCATGTAGAGAAATTTGCAGACCAGCTGACCTTGTCCCCCACGATGCTAATTTCCGACAGTAGTTCTGCTTGCCTGTGGGAGCTGTTCTAAGGATGTTTCAGGAATGCTTGAAAATGCTGGAATTTTCATGATTTACTTCATAAGTTTTTATTATTTCAGATTAGTGATAAATGTTTTGTTGCAAGTAATGCAGCTTAATTTCAGCTGAATACCTTTGGACCTACTGAGAGTGGTAATTAAATATTTAGTTGTGTGGTAAATTAGCTATGCTTTGTGATCATTGGAAAGTGAGTACTCCATTTACTGCAGCATCAATGTTTTACAAGGCATTGTAATATAACTAGTAAATTAATTATGACAACTTAGGCTTTAGCTAATTAAACTCTTCCTTAGTGCTTATTAACTTAAGGATCTAAAGTAAAACAAATTTGACAATAACAATAACTGACATGATGGTTTACCTGCACCAACAAAGAGGAAAAAATGGAAAAATAGATTGTGTATATCTAGTTAGAAACAGAAAAATTCAGTTTTCAACCATCCTCTTTAGGAATGCTGATTGGCAAATTTAAGCCAGAATTAAACATTCATTGTGGAGAGATATTTCTGTGATTACCGTCATCCCCTTATTCATTCGAAGTATCGTAACGGGAACTGACAGCACAGCTACAGTCATCAGTCAGATAAATTTTAAAGAGCATTGCTTACGTGGTCAGAAAGAAAATAGACATGTGAGACAGCTAAATCAAACACAAAGACCCCAGTTGATAATGAATTATTGTGGTTGAAAGCAGTTACATTAATGTCAGAAATAATAATAACAACTGGTTACTCTCAGTAATATATGGCCAAGCGTTTTACAGATAGAACAGGCCAAGAACTATTTGCCTTCAATATATTCACTATCTGGCTTTACAAAGTTAACTCTAACCCTGGTGCATGTTTTTCCTTCACAAATGGAAACTACATGTAGCAAAAAAAAAAATGTGAACACAGTCAAGGAGGACACAGCTTTGTCCTTTAGTCACCCAATCTTTATTTGGAAAAGCACTGTGATTTGGCTAAGGAAGTACCAGGTTCAGGGCCTGAAAGCCCTATATTTAAGTCAGCTTTGCCTTTACTAGCTAGACAAGTTAACTTTTCTAAACTGTAGCTTTCTTTTTTTTTTTTCTTTCAATCTATAAAGCAGCAGTACCTGAGGTGAGTTTCCAGCACAGTAGGGTTGAGATATCGGGCACCCAGAGGCCGGTGCATTTGTTCACTCACTTTCCCCAAGTAAGTAGATGAAGTCCACATAATACATCCAGGCACCCGCCCAGTTCTAGTACTCAAGCTAGTGAGGGAAAGAAGGAGGTAAACAGCCCACCATGTAGCAGGACAGTTCAAATGTACAAAGTGTGTGGCAGTACTTACTGTAGATGGAGTGGCACTTGGAGTTTAAAGAGAGAGGTGCAGAGAAAGGGTTGGGCCAGCAGAGCTCTCAGAGAAGGATGGTGACCTGGAAGGAACTGACAGACAAGAGGACGTGGGCACGGGAAGGTAGTAAGGGGTCAGGGCATTCTGAACAGGGGAAACAGAAGGAAGCGCAGATGCCTCAGAGACCCTGGTCTCCTCAGTGTCAGGTGGCTTGTATTTTCCTGAGCAGAGCGCCTACACAAGGAACTTCAGAAAGGTCAGCTGGGCTGGATGTGAAAGGCTTGCACTTGGCCTCTCAGTGATCTGAATTTTATTTGATGAAGAAAGGAGTACCAGTGTCCCAAAAGGGGAGAGGTAAGTAGAGAAAGGATCCTGTAAGATTTTACAGAAGCCTGTCTAGGGGTGGCATGGAGATCACATTAGAGATGAGCGGGAGCAGAGGCAAGGAGATACAACGAGAGTTTGGCAGTGTTTCCCCATTTCAGTGAGCCTCAGAGTGACCAGCAGCCTCAGAACACAGACTGCTGCGCTCCACCCGCAGTGCGGGCGGCAGGCTCTGTAGGTACGGGTGAAAGTGGGATGGGAATCTGCAGTTCTTCCTAAGTTTTTAGGTGCTGCAGCTGACCTGGAACCCGAGCTTGACACTACTCATGGAAAAATACAGCAAGGAACTGTTTTTGTTTGGAAGGTTGTGACAGTGTAAACTGGGTCCAAACATTGACTTCTCTGAGTTTTAGAGACCAGGAATGCCGAGATGAAGGTGCTGCAGACCCGGCATCTGGGGTAGCGCTGCTTCCTGGCCACGGCCACTGTCCTTCCCCCGTGTAACCATACATGGAAGAAGGGGAAGGGCGACTCTGGAGTCTCTCGTATAAAATCCCCAATCTCATCCGTGAAAGCAGCGCCCATAGGCTTCAGTCTCTTCTTCCCAAGGGCTCTACCTCCTGCAGCCACTGAACTGGGAATTGTATTCCAAAATATGAATGTGGGAGGATGCAGTCATTTGGTGTGAAGCTACTCTCTGTACTGAAGCAGTGAAAAGAGTGAATAAAATTCCATTTTAGGGCCTCATTGATTAGAAGCACCCTAATATATTCTTCTTGCTGACATCTTGCTTGGATAATGTTTCTGTGCCCTGGGCGCTTGGTGACGCTGGAGGGTACTGGGTGGAATAAAGTGAACCAGCTGGTTGTGTGCTGACGGGGTGAGAGCAGGGAGAAGTGACATGCGGCCCTCAGTCCACGTAAATGCAGGGAACAGCCTTGCGAGTGTTATAATTCAGATTTCCTGGTTATTTTCAGAGAACAGACTTTTAAGGCACAGAGCTGCTTGTCTAAGGAAACCCGTTTCTAACATAAGGTTTGGCTACAAAGGAGTTTACAACATTCCTTGTTCTTGCAAGCTATACTATTTTCAAGGGGAAACAAATAAGATTACTTTTTACTACTTTCTTTGTTTCAAAAAATCTTTAAAGTGAGCATCTGCTTTATTAAGGAGGTTCACATGGTGCTTTTCTTTTGACTGGGCAAGATGTTTCTCCTAGTGTGTGTGTGTGTGTNNNNGTGTGTGTGTGTGTGTTTCTAAGTCACACATGATCTCTGCAATTACCTGCCCTTATAAGCAAGGTTTCTTTTTCCTGT
Source organism: Tympanoctomys barrerae (assembly GCA_002564285.1). Classification (NCBI taxonomy): domain Eukaryota; kingdom Metazoa; phylum Chordata; class Mammalia; order Rodentia; family Octodontidae; genus Tympanoctomys; species Tympanoctomys barrerae. The sequence goes on from NDGN011484852.1 coordinate 3,220, forward strand.
AGCCCCATTGTTGCTCTACCGAAATGGACTTCATCTGCTGAATATATGAAAGGAGGTTTTAATTGGCATAATTAACTCTGGGGTGGTTACCTCGGATTTAAAAGAGGCAGTTGATTTTTCCAGAATGTGAGGGTATTACTTGGTAGCGCTAAGCACGCTGTGTGCAATAATGACTGTGGTTTGGGAAGAAATTTTTGCTCTTAATTAGGAACGAGACGAGGTAGCCTTCTGCCAGCAGGAGGCCCAGGACGCAGGCCTCAAACTGCAGAGAGTTAATGGGATTGCCTCGCCCTCGAGACAGCTCTCTCACTAACGGGGGCACAGAGCCTTTCCTGCAGACGCGAGCTGCTGCAGTGGACGTCGGAAGAGAGGATTTATTGTGCAATATAGATTCTTTTTCCTGTGTGTGTGTGTGTGTGTGTGCACATGTGTGTGTCCAGCAGTGGACAGTAGAGAAAGAGACAATCAGAGAGCTATCTGCTTCTTTCAGATATTTTTGGGCTTCTACTGGAACAGCTTTTGAGGGTTGTTTTGCATATGAGACAGAACGTTCAAGATACTCTAAATGATGTCCAGAATAAATGTAATGTACTTTCGTAAGCACTTGGTGAGATTGCCTCATATTACAGCTCATAAATGTTTAGGAAGGTAAAATACTGTTACATTAGTTAGTGTAATTTCTCCCAGGTGTAGAAATAGATAATGTGCACGTATTATCAAATACAAAGAGTGTTGGAAAGCATGTATGGAACTTTGAATACATTTTAATTTCAAAGTAAAGCAGATTTCAGTTAATTAAACACCAGGGATTTCACGTGAGCCACCGTGTATTTCTCTCTGAACCCCGTATCCTTGCTCCTCCCTCTCTTTTTTTGCTCTTTCCCTCCCCCCAATCCTCCACTTTCTCTTTTACTCAGTTAAAAAGTGTTAGTGCCTGTTCCACCTAGAAATACTGCAAGCACTGAGTACACCAGGACAAGCTAGAACCTTTGCCCTTGAGGGGTTTATAAAAGGTGGTAAAGTTCAAACTTCACTGCAAAGGAGTTTGCATCTCCCAATCAAACCAAGAATTTTGAACACCACAGAGAACATGTAAGTGTAGCCTGGCAGAGAATAATGAGAATGAACAGCTTATAAAGAGTAGCAAACATTTGGATAGGCGAGAGACGGCGGGACAGGGTGTCAGAATAAGTAAACAGGGAAGTCAAGGACTAGAGGCACGGGAGGGAAGCTAGCGTGGTTCTTCTTCTTGGAGAGTACAGCATGCAACAGGAGGCTAAGAATTGTGCTTGGCAGGAAACGGTTGGGCCGATAGGTGGAGCCTTGCAGAGTGGTTGGGAGCCGGTCTTTGGTTAAGGAACAGAAGATAGCTCTAATTATTTCTGGGAGAAAAAAGCTAAACTAAGTGGGAGGGGAAACATAGCATAGAGATGACTAAGAGCATAACACTACCGAGTTACAAACTCAGGCTTTGGTTCACATTTTAATTTTGAGTGAGTTATGCCGTGTCTCTGAACCTCATCGTTTTTTCAGAATACCAGTACCTCCTTCAGACTGTTGTTAGGGCTAAATAAAATGGTATGTACAAAGCTCCCGAGGTCACAGCCAGTTATTATTCAGAACCAGCATTGCTGTTCTTTTCCTCTTCCTTTCCATAGTTACTTTAGCTTAAAGAATTTTAAGCCTGTATATATTCTTAGAACTAAACTAGGAAGTGCTACTCTACTCAGGGTCTCTGAACCTTACTATGAGCTTGGTTATATGGAACGTTCTGGCAAAACAAAGCTACACAAAAGCCAGAATATAAATAAGGGATCTTGTTCATGTACAGCAGTGCTGGAGCACAGGCTGTGTAGTGAGAAACTTCCGGAAGCTGAACCAGACTACACCCCAAGGGCGTACAGTCAGAGAACATATTCATATTGTCCTATGGAGTCACAGAAGCTTGACTAGTACGTGGCTGTGAGCGCAGCATTGTAACAACAAGAGAACTTAGACTGCCTGGAAACCAGAGGCATCGCTGGAAGTGGAATGATGCCCTCGTTGTATAATTGGAGGAAAACAGGAAGTTTTCCTCAGTCACTCAGATGATATTGAGTGAATAAAGAGATTGTGTTGTGTGGGCTTCATTTGGGAATGCTTCCTGGAGAGAGTGAGAGTCTCAGGTTGTTTAAAAGCCTGGAGAAGAAAACATTAATGCATATGATGGGGCAGTGTTTAGAAGGTGGCAGGAGGAACAGTGAGAAATAAAGGGGTGAGGAGAGATGCAAACCTTCCTTGGATCGGGGGGATGTGGAGAGACACAGAGGACAGAGGTGAGCATGACCATGAGAGAGCTGGGGCAGGGGGTGGGGGTTTGGTGCCCCAGCAAATGGGTGGAGACTCAGATGACTCGGCTAGACCCTGGACCTTTAAGCTTGCCTGGAAGGTGGGTAAAAACTGGGACCAATGGAAATGCCGACGATAACGCCTACCGACAGCAGCACCTTGGTATTGTTCATTGGTTTGGGGGGGCCCAGCAAGTACCAGAAATAATGGGGACCAGACAAATTGCTTTGGCTGGAAAAGTAGCCAATTACAAGGCAATTAACACCCCCAAGTCCTAGATGGAGTGACAAATTCCACACAAATGGCCAGGACAAAATTTTTGGGTAAAAATTTGTACAAAATTTGACCACTTTCATTGCAGTCAAGCACTGAGCTATGACTGCAATACAGTGATGACCGCGATGGGTCAGTGCAGGGTGGAGAATTCGTCACAGGTGACAGTGACAGACTCTGCTGCCAGGGAAGAGGGGAAGGAAACCAGTGAATGGTAGTTACTAGTTACACAGAGCGCCTGCCATGTACCAGGCCTGGGGCACAACTGTTTCTGCATTTTGTTTCATTTTGTTCTATTAATTAAGTAGGCAAATATTATTATCCCCGTATAGCTGGTAAGAAAATGGAATTTCATTTACAATGATTCTCAAGATCATGTGGCAACTATGAAATAAGGAATCTGAACAGAGAACTCGCAGAACGCTGCGTTTCCACACACCCATGCTTGGCCACACGCAGAACCCGACCAGGGCGGATCACCACGCCTGGTACTTGCTGTTGGAGCTTGCGAGCCGCTTTTCTGGGGCTGTTTTCTCCAATGCACTTACCTTTTGGGTGGCTTCTCCATAGCTTTGTTATGGCTTTTCAGCCAGTATTCATTGAATTAAAGCTATGGTTCAGTAATTATCAGTTTATTATAAACTATTCTTTACTATTCTCTACGAAAATATGGACTAAATATTTAGCATTTTAAAAATAATTTTTTAAGTTATTCTTTTGAACATGTAGTAGAAGATGATAGAATAATGTTACTCACCGTAGTACCAACCTATTATTGAGTACAAGCCCTGTGACAGGGCCTGGGCAAAGACAATGCTTTATAACATTTCATTCAATTCTAAGAAAGAGTGTATGATTTAGAAGTATGTATCTATTTATTTAACATATATGGAAACTCAGACTTAAGATGCTTAAAGGACTTTACTAACACTGCAGAGTATGTGGCAGGATTTTATATCGTGAAACATCTTATCACAAACCATAGGCCCTTACTCATGAGGCATTACTGCTTTTTTATTTTGTAGAATATACTTTTAAAGCCAGAGTTGTCAATAATTCAGATGGCTGTTGCTCCCACTTAGCTTGATTTAGTGAATTTTCATTCCGATTCAACTTCTTTGGAATTGGCTAATGCTGCTTTGAATGCTGTTATTGAAAGGAAATTTCATTTTTTCCTAAGTTGGAAAAAATAATAAAAGAATAAAAGGCAGTTTTTCCACATGTCCACGGGTGTCTCATAGAAGACATATATTGAAACACTGATTTGCTTGGATAGAAAATGTGAGATTCGATTTTTTTGTTGGTTGGAGAACAGTTTTTCTTAAGAGGCATTAAATGTCATCAGCCAGTCTTTCTGCCTCGCTATCGCTCTCGCTCTCGCTCTAGGTTACCCAAGAGTAATGAATTGTGAAGTTTATTTTTGATGTGTATCTTCAGTGACTAAAATAGAACAAAGGAGACTAGAAATAGAATCATGAAGGGAGGGGACATTGGTGTCAAGGCTGGGGAATAAAATGGAGATGGGGATTGTATTGGTCCTGTGGTCTGTGCTAGACCTAAAGTGAAAGGGAGATGACACAGAAGAAGCTCAGTGGTTAATTAGTAGAAATCCAGAATAGCTCTCAAACTTAACTGAGAAAGTAGAGGGAAACATGACAACAGTGACGGGTACCGTATATCGCTGGCTTAGGAAGGGCTGAGTCCCGAGGAAAGCGTTCAGAGTAGGATTAGCCTCTAGGATCCTCTCACTGTGTAGGACTGTTGCCCAGCTTTACAGATGAGAGTATGAGTTTTGGTGTAATAAAACAGTCAAAGCAGTAGTGGAGCCAGAAGGAAGTCTATTTTTGTTTTTTGGGGGGGAGGTTTTGGTCCAAATATTTTGCCTGTGCTTTACCATCTTGACTATCAGAACCTGAGCCAAACCTGAGAGCCCAGAATCTGCCCCTCTGCTTCCTCAGCCCAAGTTAAACTTTTACCGAATTCCCTCCTTGGAATGCTGGATCCTAATTCTCAGTCCTCTGGCGATAGTGTTTGTGGGTAGTGAAAGAGTAGCTTCTAGAGGCTGGCAGTGAGTGGCTTTACTCACCTGCATGTCTTCAGCCAAATATGTTTTTGAGGTTTTCATCTCAGATGGGGGAAATAAGATGAAGAGTTTATAATATAAATATTTTACATAGTGCCTTGTACTTGGTTAGTAGTTATAATAACAGATAAAATATAAAAGTAATGTTTTAGTATAATACTTCCAGAAAACTGCTCAATAAAGGGTATCTATAAATTTCCCAATGTGATCTTTATCAGCCATTGACTCAGAAAATTCACAGGCACATGCAATGACATTCACAATTCTACGCAAAGCAGCAAGTCATTTGTCCTTGTTAATAATCACCTTTCCAAGGCAAGTTCTGGTGTGTGACAATGCCACAGGAAAGCTTTTTAAAATATCTTTATTAAATAAAAGCTGTGTCCCTTTAGGGGAATAGTAGAGCACACGATCTAATCCTCCGCTTTGCATATTGAAATTCAGTGACTAGATCTTGCAAAAGGAATTCAGTATGCATCTCAAAGTAGAGAATGACCTTCACATTTTCATAAAATAAATGATTAATGTGAGGACCACTAGTTCCACCCATACCCTGTTCTTCAAACAGTCTTATCCAACATGAAGGCAGCCTTTCACTTTCAAGGATAAATGATACGTATTTTAATGCAATTATGAACAATCAGGTATGTAATTTATATTTGTTATGCATAATAAAATACATAATTAAACATAATTTTATAATTAATCAAGGCATTAAAGCCTGGAAGTAGCAAAGAGCTATTTTGTAGCAGCAATCTGAGTTGGGGAGATTGTTTATAAATAGTCTTATATTATTGGGACTGTTCTATCCATTTCATTTTCTGAGTGTTACTTCATAGGTCAGTCTTGATTATATACTGCATTTCAGTATGTGCTTTAAGCAGAGTAATCAAAGGACATCTGCTTAAGCTAGAGGGAGAAAAGCCAAGGAGAAAAAGTTTAACCCAAACACAATACTGATCCATTTTAAAATAATTAGACTGGATCTTACTACAGATGTCAGTAAGCTGGTTTGGCTCTGTGCCTCAGTCATTTGTGGACTGAAGACATATAGTTGACAAAATATGGAATGAAACATTTATTTGATGGTTCTGTGGTAAGGATAATGTGGGCATTTTATATCACTCTATCTGCGCATGGTTTATGTTGTCTCTGATAAGCCAGTAATTAATCATGTTCTCATTGCCAGGTTCCAGGGAAGAGCTCATTCATGGTGAGGACTTCAATACATTGAAAAAATCCCCATTTGCCAGGCTCTGTGCTAAGCACTTCCAGGGTACTTATTTGTGCAACTTTAACGTCAGTCTTGTAAGGCAAATATTGCTATTCTTGTGTCACAGATGAGGCAACTGAGGCACACATCACTCACATGACTTCCAATGGGCTGATCTGACCTAGAGATTTAAAAAGTTGAAGAAGAGAGCAGGACTTGGCATGCAACGTTTTCTGTATTTGTAACATTCAATGGATTCCTGGAACTGGCTGGGTTTTGCCTATGAAATTAGTGCTGATACCCAAGCAAGAGGACCTGGAATGTGATAGGTGTTGTACAGAAAACAATTAGGGTTCTCAGCAGGTCTTCAGCTACTTCTGTCTGTCCTAGGAGAGTCAGAATGTCTGAGTTGATGATTACACTAAAGAAAATACTCTTAAGCATTACCATATCTGTCATGGAAAAGGATGGATGTGTACAGAAGACAGGGTCACGGAGCTCACCCCATCTGGGATAATCATATTCCTTTTTCCAAGTAATGCTCCATCCGATAGCTTATGTCAGCTGGTATTGACTGTGCTCTGAGCCCTTGGCTCTGAACCCTACGAGGGATTTGGTGGGTGTGGAAGAGCTTCAAAACAGGCAGACAAGCTGGGAACTGGGAGGTTACACTTCACACACCCTTTCGTGCCCAGGCCCATAATTTCCCCGTGCAGCTTTGCAGGTGGGTGTTTCAGGAGACTATAGCACGTTTCTGGATGTCTTGGCAACTATCCTTCTGCTACAACAGATCTGCTCTGCACCTGCTTTGATTTTTCTTAACCCCTCTGGGATGCTTCAGAAATATCATCTACTTTAAAAACTCTTTTGCCTTTGTTTACACTTTTTTTTTTCTTTTTGGTCTGTGAAAGTGCTTAATTAGTGTCATACTGAAGTCAAATGCCATTGTTGTGAAACTAGTAGTTTCATTTACTCTGTGCTCTATGCTGTCCTTGCCTATCTGAAAACTTGGGTAGGGACACAGTCATTTCTTCCTATGCAGTATGCCACAGGGAAGACAGCAAGGGCTGAGGACTGGCTCAGACAGGGCCAGGCCCTGTGTGCAGGAGGATGCAAGGAACTTACATGTCTCTCAGCAAGAAGTAGACCCTGAGAGCGAGGCAGTGGCTTCTGACTTTTTGACCATGAATGGGTTGCTCACGTATCACAACCCCATGTCAAGCACTGTGTCAGTTTGTGGTGACTGAATTATTTCTAATTTCCAAAGAGCTTGTACCAGAAAAGGACATCTGTTATACGAAGCATGGCATGATACGGATAGTCGTAGCTGTCACGGCTATCAGAGGAAGTGTGGCTTTTCTTCCACTGGAGTTACAGAGAATGAGAAGGATCATTTTAGAGGAGTATGCATGGATGTTTCCAGGAAAGCGGAGATGCTAGATTGTGACTCTTATCCTTAGAACAGATGTGAGTGGCACAAGATAAACTCACGCTGTGTTCCGGGACAGAGTGTGTGGGAAAATGAGAGAAAAAGAAAGCGCAGATGATGGGTCCTTTCTTGAGGCAGTGCTTGGGGGTGCCCAGGCCTAAGCAGGAGCGGCCAGTTTGCAAGGCTAGTCAGGGCTCTGCTGCCCCTTCTAAGACCTGGAGCAATGTGAAATGGTGTTTGCTTTTTGTTTAGGTATGCTGAGACCTTCTGTGTCCTACTCTGTTACGTTGCAGCTCTGTGACCTCGGGATTTAGCTCCATCCAGCCCAGGCTGCTGTAAAATGGGGATTAATACTGGTAATGCTGCTGTGTTAATCTGAGTGTATCGACATGGAGTTCACGGTGCCTCAGGCATAGTGAAGTGTCAGGTACTGCTGAGATGGCCACCAGCCACTGATTTTACTACTACTCTAAGGAGACAGAGTAGAGCTCTTCCAAGCTGTGCATGCCGGGGATTATCACCCCAGCCTGAACTCACGCATTCCTCTTTTATAACACATATGTGCAATGCTTATGCAAAGCTGTGGAGCTCCTACATGTCTGCTTTACCAGATTATAAATTCAAGTCCACAGTAGTGAATCCAATTAGTTTATGTTGAACAAAAGAATTACTCAAGCAGAAAATAAGTCTAAAAATGTCCTAAAATACATAGGGAGAAATGAAATCAGTGCATAGTTTATTTATCTTTATTTTCTGTGATTCATGAGCTCAACCAAAGAAACTCTGAAGCAACTACTTTGGTGTAGCAGTGATCCCTAAAGTGTGACACTACATGCCGTAGTTCTGTGGAACTAGGGGCACTTTGTCCAGGGCCATTGGACATAGGCTTGTGCGGCCTGCAGCCCTCATCAAATAGAAAGGCATAACATGTTTCGTCCTATGAAATACATACATGCCCATCAGCGTTTACCACTTCTGTTTTCCTCCACACTAGTCTAATAGTGAATAAGGCCAGAAGCTTAGCATAGCTGTACTCTAAATTGTCATCAGTGGTAGGGGGAATCGCTGTGTATTTTCTGATAATGATTAAGTGAATTAGTGTGCAAATAAAAGGTGTGCAATCCATTGATTTCTATTTTATTTGGTGTATGTGTTGTCTTTTGGTAGAGTTTTAGCTTTAGGAATCGCAAGTAGAAAAATATGCCTACCTTGTTATTTTCTGAAAAGATAAAACATGTCTACAGTCCCAGATTTGTATTCATAAACATCAGCATATAAGAGCTGTTGTGTCAGGAGTGCTAAAAATGTGATAAATATTAATTTCTAGACTGGTATTTTGTCAAGGGTTTTTAGAATCAGCATTTCATGTTTTTGTTTTTGTCCTTGGAGTCTTCCAAATGATGCAAGTAAACTTCTGCTGTCTTTGGCAGGGTTGTATTCCCATGTTCTGGGGTCTATCAATATTTTATTTTTCCACATGATGAGATTTGATCCTTAATTACTACAAAATTGTGTTTTCTGTCTTTTTTTTTAACCATATAACTGTTTTTATAGTTATCAGGTTTTATATTTAGAAATTGGTATTCAGAGTTCTTAAAGAATGAAGATAGAAGTAAATGGCATTATGAACAAAACAATAGGTAGCAATATTCTAAGACCATTCGCAATATATGCATAAGCTGTTGAACAAAAAAATCCTCAAAGTTTGTATTTCAAAAAAAAGATTGAAAAACTGATTACGCATGTTAGTGTTCTTGACCCATGAGTTATATCTTGCTTGGAATAAACTGCCAGCTGAGCCTTCCACACCAACTGATGACACGGCTGGCCCCGATCCTAGTAGCCAGTGGTACAGTCTCCCTCTGTCTGGTGGGACCTTGAAAATGGAGATCAAAGTGGCCTTAGAGAATAGGCCTGGAAGCCAGCAGGGTGCAGTGTGAGAGCTAAGTTCAGATCCTCAACTTCTCACTCCAGCATGCCTGCGCTCGGAGCTGTCCCACTCACCTTTCTCATTGTGAGCTGGAGATGGCAATGTGGACCCCAAAGATTTGTGAGAATGACCAGGAGCAGCACGTGAGAAGGGTCCAGGGCTTCCTTGCCCCCAGTGTGCCAGTCCTCCAGTGGCCACTTGTGTCTTTCTTCCTCAGAGGGATAACGAATAGGCTCTCAGTCACTAGGAGAAAAGTCACAGCTCTGATCTCAGTGTCAAGAAAGGACAGACTGGAATCTGTTGTGCAGCATGTGCTCTGTCTCCCTCTGGACTTCCTGGTGACAGGAGGGAGGAGCTGTGCCACGTCTAGAGAATGCGAACGGAACATTTTCAGAGAATTGAGAAAATGATTGCATTAAGTTCAACATGTTGATTTAGAATGGCTTGGAAAGTGATTGGAGCACGGTTAGATGCTGGAGCTGGAAAGGTGAGAGGAAGACAGGTCCTTTGTGCCTCTCACAAGATGATGCTGTATGAGTAGTCAGTTTGTGTAAAGCCATATTGTGTGTGTCTCTAAAATGAACAAGATTCCTAATTTCTCCTAAGGGTTAAATGGGGCACATGGAGGCACCCCAATATACATCCAACATGTTGCATGCACTTAAGAGTTGCATGTGTTCTTTTTAAGCACTCTGGTGACTTTTCCTGTGAAAACTAGGCCTACAAAGGTGACGGAGGCAACTCTAATGATTTCCTTGGCAACAGTGCCACCATAGTTTGATAAAAAGCCTTCAATCAAATAACCTAAAAAAAGTTTGGGGTCTTCTCTTATGATTTGTCAGGGTGGATTGGTGTTGCTAAGAAGACCCTACAGAGGCGAGATGGTCATTCACATAGAGTCCTTCTCAGCCCTGCAGAGAACCTGTTCGCTCCCAGGGTGGAATCCCTTTTAGTCACAAGCCCTGATTACTACTCTGGTTTGCAGAACAAAATAGAGAAACACCCAGGTCCACAGTCATGGTGGCTTAAAAGAGACAGGCTGTGTGTGTGTGTGTGTGTGTGTGTGTGTGTGCACGCGCATGTGTGTATGTGCATGAGTGGTGTGGTGGGGGGACACAGGGAGCTGAATATTTCTAGAATGCAAGATTCACAGGAGGCTCAGGAAGTGAGCTCTGAGCAGTCCACAGGGCGGGATGGTGGGAGGCCTGGTGAGTGGTGAGTCATCGGAGGCTTTGAGACTCCAGAGTGACGCGATCAGGCTGGCAGCAGGGTCGTTCTGTCAGCAGCATAGAGGACAGATTGAAGGAAGGTGAGACTGTGGACATAAGACAAGCCAGGCACTTACCGCAGACATCTGCTGAGAGATGACAAGGCCCTGATCCAAGGCACAAGCTTATGAGGAAAGCAGGTTGTAAGATATTTTGGGTGTTAAACTTGTCAGACTTGATGACCGCCTGGATATAGGAGGGGAAAGAGAAGTGGCGCCCGGGTTACTCGCAGCTTCCAGTGTGGCCTGTCAAGTCAGATCTCGGATGTCCTTGCTTCCGAAGGCTCTGCGTGGTCTGGCGTTGTAGGAAAAACGTGCTCCTTTGAGGCTTTCCTATTCCTTCTTGTTTGTATCACGCTACGTGCCACACATTAATTACGTCAGCATACAGACAGTTCACCTAGTGAATTTTCAGCTCACCAAGTCAAGACCTTGTTGAATACACCCCTGAATCCCGAAAAGGGCCAACTTCTCATTGTAAGTAGTAACACCCCAATCGTTATTTTACTAGCCAGACCTGTTGGACATACATCTCATTTCATCTTTAGGCAATAGAGTAAATAGTTCTTAAAGGCATTGGTGTCGGGAGTGTCTTCTTGTAATATCATTTCTGCCCCACTTATTAAGTCATTCATAACTTTTCTGGTGTCTCTTTATCTCTTAACTGGTGAATTGCTCTGGATCCCTAGATCATACCCCTTTGGTATCTCTAAGAGAAATTTAAAAACATTATCATGTTAGGAATAAATTAAAGCAAATTCCTCCTTCCAGTTCTTTGTATTTTTCTCTGTGTCCTTGAAGGAAGTTAGATTAATCTAATAGGATCTATTTAGCCTGAAAATGTGCTACCTACGGGTTAGTATTTTAATTTCTTCAAGGTGCCTCTAAATGATTCTGCTATCTTTAATTTACAGAAAGCTCTGATTTGTGAAAAGCAGGTCTGTTAAGGTGACAGAGTGTAGAGGAAGGACACATCTTTACTATGACGCAGGAAGCCTGGAATCTGGGGCTTTTCCTGCCGCATGCTCTCTGTGCTGCTGGGACAAGTCCCTGTAACTTCGGAACACTGGTGTCCTTATCTATAAGTGCGTTACACTGTAATCTGCACAAGGCTCCCCTAATCCCAGTGCCATTAGATGTGCTGCACTGAACCACACCAGCCCATGTATGTGCCACACACCCTCTTCTTCCAGTAACATGTACCCAGCAGTCTCAGAAAAGAAAGCAAGGAGAGCAGGACCCAAGGGGCTAGAGGAAGAAAATGCCCAAAGAGATAAACAGCAAAACAGATCTAGGTCCAGAGCACTTTTTTTTTTTTTTTTGGTAGAAGCCATTTGAAGAGGTGGAGAATGGGATTAGTAGGGCATGGCCTTGAGGAGCAAGTGGCCAGCCAAGTGGTCAGATGGCGTGGGGGATGGGCAGGATGGTGGCCACAGCAGGCAGGTGGTCAAAGGCAAGAAAGAACCCAGAGGCTTGTAATGCTCAAAGTCAGAAACCTGGGTGTCTGTCAGGGATTAGCAGGGTTCTGGCCACTTGCCTGGGTTCATAGTCAGGGCAGAGATTAAGAGGGGAGAAATGTGAGGGAGAGGGCGTAAGTACCCGCTTTAGAGCACCTGACATATTAGGCAGGTCTCCAAAGAGAGATTCAGGCAAGAAGGAGCAAGACAGAAGGTGAGCGATCCGAAATGGGGCGCCAGGTGGGCTGAGCTGCAGAAGCCCAGCTCCAAACACTGGGACAGAAGGTCAGAGGTAGTTAATGGGAGGTAGCTTAGTGCTGAGGCCTGCAGTTTCAGAATTGGGGCTACCTTACAGTTTCTTCGAATCCTCAGCTTTTAAGCAGCAATGATTCCTTTTCTCCTCAGCTTCCCTCTTTCTACAACTGACTGGCAGTTGCCTTCCATTCGTGCCTTCTCTTCTCCTCATGTCTTCTCTGCTTTCGTTAGGCTCTTCAGGACCTTACTAAGTTCAAAGTGTGAATGAATTACGAATATTCTCCGAAGGGATAACAAGGAACAGGGAACCGAACTGAATCATGAAATCAGTGTGGTAAACACAACAGAGGTGGGTGCACAGTGCAGAGCGCTGAGGAGAAAGGAGCCAGTTCTGCCCAGAGGCAGGAAGGAGGCAGACCCAGAGGGAATGTCATGAGTGGATCCTCCAAGGGCAGCCAGCAGTTTCCCAGGTAGGCAGCTGGGGCCAGGGCGTACCAGGCCGAGAGCGCTGTGTTTAAAAGCAGTGTCAAGGCAGTGACAGCTAAGGCCATGGAGGGAGGTGTCAGTGACCAGGGGAATTTTCAGGGAGAAAGAGGCACTAGAACTGTAAGGAAGATGATAATCTGAAAAAAGAGAGAATGGAGACCAGAGAAGGTTACAACAGTGAGACCAAAAGGGAGGCATTGCTTGAAGTCCTGGAGAGAACTTGGAGCAACGGAATGAAGGCTGTGGCAATGTCACAGAGTAGGGACAGTTGAATTTACGGGGAGGAAAAGAGAGGTCCCCAGAGACACATCCCAAGTCGCGCATAAACGCAGGGAGGCAAGGGCAGACAAGCTGTGGCCAGCGAGCGGGGCCTTGCCTCCCGAGTCACCCTCTTTGTGAGGCCCTCCCTAGATTCTTGTTCAAGCCCTCCCTGCATGGTCCTGGCTGCTCTGCCGTGGCCTATTCTTGTTGTTATTTGTTTTCCTTCTTAGTACTTTATGAAATCTACTATGCCATGTATTGTTCTTCTTTTGTTTGATGGTCATTCCACTACAATACAGCTCTTCTGGGGGAAAGATTTTCACCTTTTAAAATACCTGGTTTTTTCTATATGTTTTTTCTTTTATCCTTGTGCATAGATGACTCAGTAGCATACCTTAAACGCTAAATATCAATTGGATGAAATCAAAGCTCCGACAGCCACACACCAACACTAATAGCCAGACAAGAGTTAAGAGGCACAGAATACTGCCTGCAGGATGAGTTCTGAAAGCCAGCCTCGCTCTCCCCTTGCATCTTAGAGAAGCCAGAGTGTTTTGTCCAAGGTCACACACAGAGCATGTCAAGCAGAGGTAATAGGAAGTGAAGGGTTTGTGACCGTGTGGGGCTTGGTCTCCCAGGGGCAGCTTGGCATGGAAGAAAGGAATATGGTGAGGGTGAGGATGCTATGATTTGGTTATGGAAAGATGCTGGAGCTAACAGGCTAGTCCTGATACTACTAAGTTTAAATGTACCAACACAAAAGAAAGTTATATGATTTTATTTTGCAACTGAAATATAGTGAAGCAATTATTCCCTTTACCAAGGACCTCTCAGTCCCTGTGTTCATTGCCTCTGCTTACTTTAAATCACAAGGATTGAGAAATTAGATGAAAGATTAAATTACCACCAATATTTTACTTGTCTGTTTGTGAATTCCTTACTTCTCTTAATTATTCTATCATTCAACACATATACCTTTAGCATCTACTGACTTATATGGTATTAGGACTTGTGCCTAGTTGTCCCCCCAGAGCCTCATGCAGTTATGGGGCAGCTTCTAGAGATTGTGAATAATTCTCGATGCTGGGATTATGGGCATGAGTACTTCACCTGTTCTGGGGCAGATAATCTGCATACAAATGTAAGGAAGGAAGAGGGGCTTGCTAGCTGCCTCAGCTGCTGCTCCTCCCTTTGCTCTTTGCCATTTTCTGCTACCATGAACAGTTGCCCTCTGCCATGTGCCCCTCTGCCTTGGAGCCAGCTGAGCATGGACTGAAACCTCCACTAACTATGACCTAAATAAATCTTTCCTTCCTTAATTTTGGGTGTTGGGTATTTTTCCCCAGCAATGAGACAAAAGTAACTGAGACAGAAGGATGGATTTTTAGGGTTAAAAAATTAACTGAGGGAATTTATAGCCTATTGAGAAACATAGGAAACAAGGCAAACATAAAACATATATATATATATATTTTTTAATTTAACTGTGTAATACATATCTCTTCAGTAACATGATGATCTGGATTGGGAATACTGTATCTCCCAGTGCAGCAATACTCAGAGTTTTGAGTCTTGGACAAGGAGTGAATATTGAGAGATATGACCTCAACTATGGAGTAATCTGTGAATGAGTTCATACTCTTCTAACCCTTGGGAGGTGACAGAAATTTAGGAGATGAGATCTAGTTGAAGGAGTAGTCTCTGGGGGAAGTCCCTTGGGAACTATCTTTTGTCCGTTGTCTCTGCTTCTTACTTTTACCTCTAGTTTGCCATGGGATACATCCCCTCGGCCTGTGAAATTTCTGCCACCATGATGTTCTGCCTTACCCATTCCACTGCCCAATTCCAAGAAAGGGAATTGGTGACCATGTCTCTGAAACTGTAAGCCAAAATAAGTGTTTGCTCCTTTAAATTGACTTTCTTAGGAATTTTGTCACAGGGATAGAAAAACAGCAGTGTTTATGCTTCCAGTTAGCATATTAGACAAGATAGATAGAGTAGGAAGTGAGACGGTCATAACCACCACCCTTATAGAGATTCTTTAGTAAAAGGTTGTAGTCTGTGCTGCAGTGAAGATGTAAAGATGCTGACCTTGCCAAGGGAAGAAGAGAAGCTTCTTTAAGAGGAGATATGTGAGTCGAATTCTGAATTCACCCTAAGGGTGGCGGCAGTGGGAACAGAAAAGACAAAAAATATAATAGGCAAGTAAGTCCAATAGGACGAGGCAACTGGTTCGTTGTTAGGAACATGGGAAGGCAGCATTGCCAATATTCAAGTTTGTCTGGACTTTGGTATTCAGCTTAGAGGTGGTTTATACATTTGCTGCTCTGGAATACAGGCAATAACCACAAGCAGTCTCATCCATATGCCATGAATGAACTGAAACGAATGAACTAGATCAGGAAAGGTGAAGATAGGTTTAATTTAGGTAGATGGAAGAGCAGGCAAGAAGGAGCTGAAACTACAAAGGCACATCACCGAAGGGGCAAAGGCCCCAGTGGAGAGGACTTGAGAGGACAAAGAACATACTGTGGAAATTGTTCATAAATCAACGATCTTTTTTCTTCAGAGCAATGGGAAATCACTGTGGGTTATAAACACAAGAAAGTAATGATGTAATTTGGGACTGAATTTGAGTGCTGCAAATGATGATGGAGTAGAATAATAAGGCTCGAAAGAGGAACGTAGAAATATTGAGTAGGATTTCAGAAGACCAGAATTGCTTCCTGCTGAGAAAATGAAGAAGTGCTGATGGAAAGGATGGCTTTGATTTGGGCTTTAAGAAAGAGGTGAGATTTGGACAACTGTGAAGAGGAATTGTGAGTTATCAAAGGAATTCTCAGCAGAAGGCCAGCATGTGTTGGGTCAGGGAGACGGGAAAGCAAGGGTAATGTATGGAGGGTTGTACATCAGTAACTATGCTGAAGCTTAGAAGAGATACTTGCATTTATGAATGAGAATTAGATTGAAAAGTAACAGGGAAGGTAGAAAGACTTGGGTTTAATGCTCTTTGAATTTTTTTGAGTAACCAAGAGTCACTGAGAGTTTTTTTTTTCTTTGAGTGTGTAAGTACATAGTCATAGCTGAATTCAGGGAGATTCATTAGGCATCAAATTATAATAGGAATTGGAAGAGTCAAGGTTGGAAGGCTTAAAGTCACCTGAGAGTCCAACACACAATATTAGGGTGGAACTAATCAAGGCTTGCCTAAGGGTGGTGACAGTGGGAACAGAAAAGATGAAAAATGTAATAAGGAAGTCAGTTAAATAGGATGAGGCAATTGGTTTGGCATTAGGAGCATGATCAGGCAGTGTTGCCAATATTCAAGTTTATCTGGAATTTGGTACTCATCTTAGAGGTGGTTTATAAATTCAGCGTTCTAGAATATAGACTGATAACCAGGGGAAGTCTTGTCCTCACACCATGAATAGCTGTGTCACTACTGTAGCAGTTTTTGGGTGACACCCAAATGGACTGCGTTTTAAATGTTAACCTACTAACAATTAGCTCCATGTCCTATTAGCAATCAACGAAGCCATCTGTTCCTGCTGACAGAAGATATCTTCTTCTGGAAAATGTACTTGAGGATGCTTAAATGCTAGATGTTAAAACATAAGCCCAGACTGAGAACATTGCTGAATACTCTAGCAAAATAAATCAATAATTTAAAAAAAGTTGAAAGCTAAGTCAGCTGTAGGGACATTCTTTCTTTTATGTTATATATAAGCTTTTGTCACAATATATAAGATATATAATGAGTTCTGTGTGTTATTTTGTTATTTTGTATTACCAAATGTTCTTTCTTTCATTTCATTTTTTAAAGTGAAGGACTAATTGTGAAATAATGTAGGTGTCAAGGCAGAGTGAGTAGCAGAAAAAAACCTTCAACTTGGATTAGCAATATAATTTCAGTCAATCTCCATCCTGTTGTCTTTGTCACTGATTTGTGAGTCATTAAATACAATTCCAGAACAACCTGTCATAATGTGCATCACAGTTGAAAAGAATGCCTTATCTCATGATATAAGACAGTGGCATTTAAAGTTATTTTCTTGGGCCAGTCACATCAGTAAAATCTTGGAATTTGTAAAAATGCAAATAATCACATTTTATTCTTGAGTTGTACTCAATCTCTGCTTTGAGCATGGCATCTGGCATTTTGTGGTTAAAAAAATCCCTCTCCGTAGCTTTGATATATACAAAGGTTTGAGAAATACCGATGCAAAAGAAGGAACCAAGTCTCTGTTGTAAAACATGTACACAAATTCTGTGATCTTCGTTCATGTAGTGACTTTGTTTTTTCTCCCATAATTTTACTGAGAAACAAAGAGCAATGAAACAGTTTCAAATCAAATTGGTAGGACAGTTTCAATAATTAACACATTGTATACA
>NDGN011484869.1:0-10401 GCA_002564285.1 Tympanoctomys barrerae
CCCTGGTGGGCTGAGCTGGCCACACACACACACACACACACACACATAAATAAATTAAAAAAATTTTAAAAACTTAAAAATAAAATAAAATGTGTTTAAAAGAAAAGTAGGACAGTTACAATAATTAATACACGGCATATTGTTGTCTTTGTACTAGTCATTCAGAGGACAAGACGCAGACACGGTGTCTTGTCTAAACAATGTTAGTACAAACCTCTCTCCTCAATGAACTAAGAGAAAGTAGCTGTATATCTATCCTAACTATAGCTCAGTTGTCTAAAGAACCTGCTTGGGCAAATTCAGTCAGGTGCGGGGGACCGGGGTTCGATCCCCAGCACCACATGCCACGTCAAACCCACCCTTAAGGCAGCCTGAGCTAGCCAAATAAAAAGAATCCTTCTCAAGTGAGCTCACTGTATTGGAGACAGGCTCCTGAGACTAAGGCCTTTAAATTTTTTATTATTTTTAATTGACATAGTGATTGCAAATATTTATAGGGTACAGAATGACATTTCACTACCTGTATAAAGTGGTAAGAGTAACTGGAATATTTAACACCTTAAACATTTATCATGTGTGTGTGTTGGTATCACTGAAAATCCTCTCTACTAGGTATTTGCAAGAGTCACTTGAGGCCAGCAATGGCAATCCTAGTGTGATGTACAACACTGGAAGTTACTCCTCCTGCCCAGATGTAACCCTGCACTCTTAAAGTCCTTTCTACATTCTCCCCTTTCCTACACCCTTCTCAGGTGCTAGGGAGCACAATTCCATTTCTCTACTTCTGCTATGCTTTATAACTAGGTGCACCCTTAAACTTTACCTCTCACAGATAGGGTTTTACAGAGCTGGCTGGATCTAGGTTCTATGTTACTGGGATTAAGGTGTGTGGTACTGACTTAGTTTATTGATCAGTTTGTCAGTTCTGGGCATAGAAAATGGAAAGCTGTGCCCTAAGTATGGAAGGCCCACCAAAGAGGCTTTCAGCCTGGAGGAAATGAAAGAAAAAGGGATCCTTGTGCTGCTGCTGCTGCTTCCTGCCTGCCCTGCCATGAACTGGCACCAGGTCTTGGCACAGTCCATGTGGCGCTGGTGTTATGTGGGTGCAGAATGCAAGCATTCATCTATTGACATACACCTGGTTGATTCCATGTCTTGTCTACTGTGAATTACGCTTCAACAAGCACAGGAGTGTGGATGTCTATGCAACATTTCGCTTTCAGTTCCTTTCAACATATGCCCAGTAGTGAAATTGCTGAATCATACACGAATCCAAGTCTTGAGTATTCTCCACCTTTTTCTCTAACTTGTGACCAATTTTGTAAAATATGGCATTGACAAGCTTACCAGGCCCAGGTTTGGCTTGTCACTAATATGTGTGTGCTACTGATATCTATCTATAGATAGATGATAGATAGATAGATAGATAGATAGATAGATAGACCCCTAACCTTAAGTCCTAAGCCTAACTCCTAAGATGAGGATAGATATAGATATATTAGTATGTACCAGTACTGCTACATATATATAATATTGATATACATCAATAGATAGATGATAGATAGATAGATAGATAGATAGATAGATAGATGATAGATAATATTCATTGCTTTAGGTGGGTCTCTTTGAGTTATTTTGCTCTTGTAGAAGTTAAGTGGTCCAGAATTTTCTAGCAAAAGTTTTGATGATGGAAAGTGACTGGGCATTAAAATATCTGTAACTTCTTATAGAAAGCAAGAAAGCCTGGTGGCTGCTAATTAGAGAAAGTGACCAAGGGCAACAATATTCCAGTGTACGGGCTCATATCTAACTGCAATGAGATAAAAGCTCACCCTCTTCTGCTACTGCATGTTCTCTGGGGCTCTCAGGCCTGCTCCTATTCTGGGCATGGATGCCCTCTGGTTTCCTTCGTAGGAGAAGTGATAGGCATTTAGGTGGCTGAGCTCGCTCTTCCATGCCCCATATGGGAGTCAAGCACGAGAACTTGAGTTGAATCTCGTGCTCTACTTGACCTTTCCTAGAATGAAAAATTTGTGCATTGTAGATACTGTTAATGTGCTGTGGACCATTGTAGCAAGTATTGCTTTTATTTAATTGCTTCTGTTTTGAAACTTTAAAATACTACCTCTTCAATCAACAAACAAGTATTGACTGATATAATTTTATAATGTCAGTTGTATTTTTCTAGGTCTTTTTCCCAAGCACGGAGGCACTCACTGTCCTTATGTCTACCATTTGCTTTAGAAATGATTCTCATAGCTTTTCATACATAAGCCAATAATAGCTAATAATATCCAAGGGGAAATCCACTTATCTTCAAATCCAAGCATTTAACACAGGAAAAGATGATCCAAAGACATAGGATAGGTGCCCTGGGTTAGTCAATGGTAAAGTAGAAAAAAAAAAAACTATGGCATATATTTATTGACTGTCACCTGCTTGGATATCCTTAGATGCCTTCAAGATCCACATAAGTGTTTGTATGTTATCTG
The DNA here is from genome assembly GCA_002564285.1 of Tympanoctomys barrerae. Taxonomy (NCBI): domain Eukaryota; kingdom Metazoa; phylum Chordata; class Mammalia; order Rodentia; family Octodontidae; genus Tympanoctomys; species Tympanoctomys barrerae. The sequence goes on from NDGN011484869.1 coordinate 2,493, forward strand.
CTGGTGACCTATCCCTTTGAATCTCCTTGGAGAATTATCTTTAACTCCTTTGCTTTGGCATCCCTTTGCTGTCCTAATAAGGACCTGGATGAGCTTGAACTTCACTCCCCATCCCCACTCTGCCCAAGCAGCCTGAGCCAACAACCTACCTGAAGTCTGAAGCCCCGCCCCTTTGTCCAGAGGTGGGACAATTCCTTAGAAAAATACTTACACATAAATCCATGAATCAATGTCTATTTTGGGGCAACCCAACTTCCGAGAAAAACCTCTAGTCATTCCTAAGGTATGTCTCCTCCCTGTAGGTGAGCGCTATCAACCTGCTCTGTCTTTGGAAGAAGAATCACCAACCCTACAGGGAGTTTCCACCCCACTGCTCTCCCACCTGGCTCTCCCACACTTCAAAACCTCTGGTCTCTTCTGTCCCTAAGTTAAAATTTTCCATGCAATTGTTTCAGAATTCAATGGCTTATTTTCTGCTGCTGGGAATGTATTGACTATTGTCAGGGGCTTTATGTTTTGCCATAAGCTAATGTCACATTGTCCCAAGCTCTGTGTATTTAGTTGCACAGGGACAAAATGTCTGTTTAATTCAATATTCTAGAGGGCTTTCCAGATGACTGGCCACAAGAACAAATCCACACAGACTGCTAGCTGCATGACTTGCCTAATGAGAACAGCAAAAGCCCATGAGGGTGACTGTCAAATGTTAACTGCATTTGTCAGATAAGTCAGCAACCTGAGACTGACTAGGGGCCAAAACAATGGCCCCGAGCCAGCAGGTCAGTACCGTGGTGAGCACTAAACCCATCTCCACTCCCCTCACTGCTAGAAGTGCCAGCAGCTACTGAGAGCCGTGAAGGCTGATGAGCGGCAGGGCAGCCCGATTTCTGAAGCCGGTGCTGCCAATCTTGAAGAAAAGGGGGTTCCATCGCATTTGTCCATTCAAACAACTCCTCCACTAAGAAAATAGCTGGGATGAAGTAGATGGCAACAGCGATGGAGAATGAATATAGGCATGCCAACCTGAGCCGGATCATAAGAGTCGTCAAAAAGAGAACCTAAACCTCTACACTGATATCTTAAGGTAGATTGATTTCTCACTAATCAATTGCAGATTATCTGAACAGGTTGGAGAAGTGAAGATTCCCTTATGATGGTGAAATCTGAAGATGGTCCAAGAACAGTTCTTCTTTTTCTCCTTCTCAAAGGTGGAATAGTTTGAACATTGTAAAGACTGGAGTTTTGCCCAAATTTTCAATTAGCTTGAAAAATATAAAATTTGACCAAAAAGTGTATACATGCTCCAGGAAAAGAAAACTAGTATGATTTTTTTCAACAGGTGGTGTTATCTTTGTACGGAGGACCCTAGAGCACATAGAACTTCACCGATAACCCCCTGGCCCTCAGAGACGAAACTGAAAATGCACTTGCAGCAGTCTTAACAGCTTAGGTTACCCAAGGATTGTTTGCCATGCTAATGAATGTCTGGAAGCTCATGATCACCACTTGGAGCACCTGTTGTAATTGTAGAGGCCAAAGGTAATGTATTAATCTCATGATGTCTCATGTTAGCTTCATATTCAAATATTTATGCTATTTTTTTTTCTTTCCCGGAGGTGTGTATACATTTTTGGCAGACTCTACAAGATATTAGATCTCATACCATTGTTGTGTCCTTAGTTTACAGAAATGCTTTCTAAAGTGGGCTTACCACTGAGTATCAATTTTCTCAAGAATGCCGTACTTATGGCTATAGCAAAGGACAGGCACACACAGCCTCCCGTCAAAGGAGAAAAGTCTGTCCACAAGATTTCATTTGGGGCTGCTTATAGGATATTCAGAAAGCATCGGAATAGCATTGCAAAGCAAAGTTCTCTCAACCCAGCGTAAGTTAGCGGAAAAAACAATGTACATGAGTCTCCCTGGGGACTAGTGTAAGGTAGCATATTTAAGAAAAAATAATTTGTTGTTCTGAGACTATAGTTCCTAAACTTGATTTATCATCAGAATTTCCTGGAGAGCTTGATAAAGACACAGCTCCCCAGGCCCCATGCCAGAGACTGATCAAGTGCCTGTCTGTGGCTGGATCCAGGAATTTTGTTCTAATAAGCTCCTTGGAGACTTGCACGAGGAGTCAAATTTTAGAACCATGTTCCAAAAAGAAGGTTATGGATTGCTGTGCCGTGTTCCCCAGAGAGGGAGGAAGCTAACCAGGGATGCGAGAGCAAAAGGATCAACTAAACATTACCTACAGATACGTCCAATGTGGGCTGCTTCACACAGGTCTCTTCCTCCCAGGGGATGTCTTGGGGACTTGGAGATGATCCAAGAAGGGCTGATTGCAAAAGCGGTTCTTCAAGATAGTCAGCTGACAGGAGGAGAAGGCTCAGATTGCCGTCTGGGAAAACAACTGTTTTGAAGTACAAGTAATCGATTTTGTTAACAAGGCCTAAGGGTAGGTCACTGCATGTTATTCCAAATAATAATAAATGTATGAAATTTTTCAAGTAATAAGTTGGTGGAGGCAGAGTAAAATGATGGCTAATGTCTCCTGATGTCTCCCAACAGGCACACCAAGGTGAATAGCCGTTCCTGTACCAAACTACCTCCCTAAGAGAGGAAATTGGGTGAGAGACCATATAGCTTGATTTCTAAATCACAAAATGCAAAGACACATTGAAGAAAGCATTAAAGAAAGAGATGCTTGCACTACTCCTTCCCTAAATCTAAGCAGTGCAGTGGATAGAGAGATGCTTCTCACATAAAGGAGACAGAGACAGAGGGAGACAGAGACAGGGGTAGAGGAGGGAGAGAGGAAAAGGAAAGAAGGGAAGGGGAGGGGGAAAGGGAGGAGGAAGGGGAGGGAAGGGGAGGAGAGAGAAGGACAGGGAGAGGGGGAGGAGGAGGGACGGAGAGGGGGAGGGGAGAGGGGGAGGGGGGAGAGAGAAAGAGAGAGAGAGAGAATGTTAAGAATATTAAGTCCAGGTTTTAGACTTGAAGCCCAATACCAGATTCCCATGGTGGAACTGTGCTGGGAAAGCCCCATGACCACTTCCACAAGGCCAGGACCTGTGGACTGAGTAACTGCAATTGGATTAGGCAATGCAGCTGAGGCCTCCATGACCCCTCATCTAACCATAACTGCCAGAAGCAGAACTCTATCTGCTGGAGTGTAGACCTTGAAAACTAGAGCAGGGTATCTTTCAACCCAGCGCCAGGCATGCTGAAGTACAAACAAGCACCCAACAGAAACAGAAGGCCCTGTATGCAGGCCAGAGGTCACAGACCCAGCCTCCTGGTCACCTCCAGCATCAGACAGAGCCCAGGTGCCGATAGGAGAGACCTGAGTGTTGTCCACATTAGGCACTAGCTTGTGTGAGTCCAGAGAGGACCCACTGTCCTCCCAAGACTATGCACACATGCAGTCAGGATACTTGTGTGCAGCCAAGCTTAGTGACATCCTTGGCAGCCAAAGGACTATCCCTACCACTGCTCAGGTCCTTGTAGCTTTAAGGCTCAGGTGCGTTCCAGCTAGAAATTATCCTAGATGGCCCAGCAACTGCTTAGCCACCACTACTCCAACCTGGGGCAGCCAGCATGATGAAAGACTGCTCTTTTTTATGGTATGACACAGCAGTATTTTAAGATTTTGCCTTGAACTGTAAACCTGGGGTAGGTAAGAGCAACTCTGGGAAGATCCTGACAGCCCATCCTCAGGTCTACCTGGGCAGGAATCTCTGAAACACCTCTAGTACCAGGGAAGGGCTCAGGCCCCAGTCTATAAGATGGTGTCCAGCTAGTATCAATTGCGGCTGGCCGCAGCAGTCTTAGGCCACGAGTACTCCCCATCAACAGGCAGGCCTCACTCTTAACCCAGTGTTGCACTGGTCTTGATGGATGAGCTCAGGGTGTGACACAGGAGATACGGACTGATGTATCCATGCGACTCTGCCCTGAATTGTGCTGAATCCTCAGGGCCTGACTATAAGCCAGCAACTGTGGAGGAGCCATCCAGGCTACCCAGGGAAAAGCCTGTGCAGACAGACTACCTTTCCTAGGTACTCTCTTGTTTCTCTCTGAATAGACCACAGTATATTTGAGACAAACCTGGGCTTAGACTGTCCTCTAGTACATAATACATTATTATTAGACTTGTGGAAAATCTGGACCTGAGCACCATCTGGCACTGAAATAGTAGGAGTAACTATAATCTTACAGTAAAAAACAAAATCAGCCTGATTAGAATTTCTGTAAAGACAGACACAAAGTCAGATTAGGAAGACTGGAATAAATAGCAGATCCTTCAGGGCTCAGGTGGTATGAGATGATAACAAGCATTCAGAGCTTTCAGAAAAGCATGACCACACTTAGTACTCAAAGTGAGGCACCAGGGACTCAACAGGCTATAATCCATATGGGAATACACTTCAGAATTGAAAACAATTGTTTTAGGGAAACTTGATGATCTTGAAGAAAATATAGAGAAAATTTTCAGTGCTCTAACAGAAACACAAGACAAAGAGAAGAAAGCAATTTTAAAAATCAAACAAAAATTATTCAACTACAAAATATAGTCAGTGAAATTAAAAATACTATTGAAGGCATCAATAGCTGGATAGAGCAAACAGTAGAAATAATGAATGAACTCAAAATAGGCTATCTGAAAACAACACTTAAAGAAGGGTTACTGGAAATTTGAAACAGTACTAACAGAGCAAACATTTGGGCTTTGGAGTTTCAAGAACTTAAAAATGTCAAGTGGATAGAAATTTTGCTCAAACAAATAGCAAAAAAAGTCTAAACCTAAGGAAAAATATAAATATACAGGTACACAACAGCCAAAAGTCACTGGTAAATTTTAACTCAACCAATCTCTCCCAAGACATCTTATTATCAAGCACTCAAAGACAATGGCTAAAGAGAAGATTCTCAAGACTCCAAGGAAAAGAAATAATTAATACATGAGGAACACGAGTTCATTTCTTTATTTATTTAATTTTGGTTTTTTTGGCAGACTCAGCTGCCCAGGGGGCAGGGCTGGCATGGCATGTGGTGCCAGGGTCTCTGCGGTTGCCTAAGCTTGCCCAAGCTTGCCTACACAGGTACTTTAGTCCACTGAGCTATCTCACCAGCCCACCAGTTAACTTTAAAGGGCAGGAGAATGACATGATTTTCACTGTTAAAAAAAAAAAGGCCAGGGGTGGAGGAATCAACTGGGAATCTCCCTCAGATCTGTTCTACAAGAAATTCTAAAAGAACTTTCCCAAACTAAAAGAAAGATTGAAATTAGTAAGAAACTCACTGTTAACAAGAATTGTTAAAAATTCGTAATGCGCCAATCTTTTCTTTTGATGTGTCTGTTCTTATTTTTACTACCATTCTGCCATCATTTCTGGATTGATATCCTAAGTTGCTGACATTTCTAAATAAATAGCATGTTACAATCAAAAACTGATTTTGTAAGCCTCATGGGAATCATAAAGCAAATATTCACAGTAGGCAAACCAAAAATAAGCAGAGAATCAAATACAATAACAGCATAATTCATTTAACCACTGTATGAGAGAGAAGTACAACAAAACAGAAAACAAGTTACATAATGACTGTAGCAGGATTTTACCTATCAATTGTCTTGAAAGTAAATAGATTAAATCATTCAATGAAAAGACAGAGTAGCTGAATAATTTTTCTAAAAATAGACAAGACTCCACTATATGTTGCTTATCAGAAACTCACTTCATTTCTAAGGAAACACATAGACTGAAAGCAAATGGCTACAGTAAGATTTTCCATACAATGAGAATCTAAAAGAAAGCAGGACTGTCATATTAGTGTCAGACAAAATACAGCTTAAATCAAAATTCATACAAAGAGAAAAGAGCAAGGTGTGGTGGTACACACTTTAATCTATGACAAATTCTCAGGCAAATTTGGGCTGGGTCAAGCATTTGGGAGGCTGAGGCAGGAGAACTGCCATGAGTTTGAGGCCAACCTGGGCTACACAGTGAGTTCAAGGCCAGCTATGATTATACAGTGAAACCCTGTCTCAGAAAGAAATGAGAGAGAGAGAGAGAAAAAGAGAGAGAGAGAGAGGACAAGATAGTTATATAATGAGAAAGGTGCCAATTGATCAAGAGGAAATAATTATAAATATATATGTGCTTGATATAGAAGCAACCAAATGTATAAAGCAAGTACTAATAAACCTAAAGGGAAATACAGACTCTAACACAATAGAGGTCAGGGACTTTAACACCCCACATTCAGCAACGGACAGATCATCCAGACAGAAAATCAACAGACAGCAAAGTTAAATCTCACCCTTATCGACAACACATTTCATCCAACAGCTGTAGAATACACATTTTTCTCACTGGTGCATGAAAACATCTTCCACGATGATCATACAATAGGTCACAAAATAAGTCTCAACAGATTTTTGAAAACTGAAATCAAGCTAGGCGTGAATGCACAGGCCTGTAATGCAGTACTCAAGGGTCTAAGCAATAGAGTCATTGTGAATTCGAGGCAAACCTAGGAGAAAAGGGGCAGGAAGCCGGATGGGAAAATTTGAATCCATGTGTACTAAGTTATGACTAAGTACAAGGAAATAGCTGTGGATACTACTATACAGCAGGGTGACATAAATAAAAAATAATATAGGCGGGCAAGATGGCGGCCTAGCAAACTGAAATTGGTGCCTAGAAGCAGATTTTAAAGGCAGTTTCTCCCACATTCCCTTTCCATATCACCTGATATACTTCATGTACTATGACAGTGGTGGCGGCAGTAAAATGAGCGATATCAAAGATAGCTCGTTTGAAGCATTTATTTCCAATCCAAAATGGAGCTTTATCTCATGTTTGCTGTAAATCTAAATATTCTTCTCTTCCAGATGACTATAATTGCAAAGTAGAGCTTGCTTTGACATCTGATGGCAGGACAATAGTATGCTACCACCTTTCTGTGGATATTCCTTATAAACACACAGGACTTGTGCCTCAACCAGATTCTGGCCATAATATTGAAATACATGATCAAGTACTCAAAACCAGATTAGAAGAAAATGAAAGTGAATTCCTTCAGCACAGACCCATGATAGAACAACTTAGCAATATGTTCTTTACAACGAAGCATTGTTGGTATCCTCACGGATAGTATCACAGACATCGTATGAAACTGAATCTTCCAAAAGACAGATGATATTAAGATTCATGGGAGAATCAAAGAGAAATGTTATCCTGTGCTTATTTTGCTACTGGAAGAAATACACTAATATGATATGGTAATAGTCAAATAATAAAATGTCTTTTCACATACTAAAAAAAAATAATGTACTATTGTACATTTAAAGCAGCTAGAAAAAAAGGCTTTGAAACTTCATACTATATAAAATGGTAAAAATTTGAGGGCCTTAAATATATAACTTCATTTAAACATTATCCAATATATACATGCATCTAACATTATGTGTGGAAGTGTTTGTGTTTTTATGCTTCAATTTATAGATTTTTTAAATTAAAGGAATAATTTGAACAACTGGAAAAATTTGGATAATGACATTTTCATTAGAGCAGAGTTGCATGTATTCAATTTCTGAAACTTTGAAATATGTTCAGAGACTCATCATTGGCTAATGGATTCTTTTATTTATTGTTTCATTCACACAATGCATAAAATAGCTATTCTAGGTACAAGGTCAATACTTTAAAAGTCTCCCCATAGTTCTTTATAAATTCTAGAGAACAGACCATTGTCTGAGTGCTTATTAGTTAAGATTTTTTTGAAATTTGTGGGTTGTCTTTTTACTTTGTTGGTAATTTCTTCTGACATGCAAAAACTTCTCAGTAAGAATTGGTCCCAGTTGTTAATTCTTTCAAGTGTTACCCATGCAATTTGATTTTTGTTC
>NDGN011484877.1:0-16218 GCA_002564285.1 Tympanoctomys barrerae
GTTCTCATCTGAATGCATTTTCTCTTGATGGCTTTGAATATGCTTTTTCATGTTTGCTGAACTCTTCCATCTTTTAATAACAATTTCAGACTCAGGTAGTCTGCAATTTTTGACACATTAAAAAAATGCAGTTTCGAACTGTGAAGACACCTGACTGGAAAGCAGTCAGCACTGACCACACTTACCTTTCCTAGGTCAAGCTCATGCCGCCGGCTCCCAGCGATGACCTGGCCACGCTCAGCGAGCTCAATGACGGCAGCCTGCTGTACGAAATTCAGAAGCGCTTTGGGAATGACCAGATCTATGTGAGTGCCCTGAGAAGCCTTTCGCACAGCTCTGGCTGGCGCTGTCACCACACCTTAGTGCCGCGAGCGCTGCAGAGAGCAGGCTCGTGGGACCTTATGCCCACGGGGGGGGCAGGTGCATTTCCAAGTTCAGGTGGATTCTGGCAGGTAATAAGCAAGGGCCGAGCCACGGCACTCAGCGTTGGGGTTCCGTGTAAGCGGATGCTCAGCAGACACATGCACTCGCCGCTGCTGCAGCCTCCTGTCCCCATGCGACGGTCACGGGGACCTCGGTGAGCCCTGCAGGATGCGCCCATCGCTTGCAGAGCGCTGCCCCTCTCGGTGTTTCTGCTTCCGCCTAGCAGTCGGGAGGGGAGGTGGAGGGATCGCAGGCCGCGAGTGAGGCCCCCTCTGCTGCAGGGGCGGGCTCTGTGCTCTAAATTATCAAGACGTGGCTTTGTCTGTAAAGTAAATAATTTACACACAGGTTTCTGATGTGAAAATAGTGCTCAGATGCCATGCAGAATGGAACAGTGGTTTACAATGATTTTATTCTTGCTTATCTCTTACTTCTTCCAGTATTGATAATAACATAGATACCCTGAGATCTCTCTCTCTCTCTCTCTCTCTCTCTCTCTCTCTCTCTCTCGTTGATTTTATCACTGCTGACATGGGCCACAGAGAGATTAAATTAGAATGTCTGTGGAAAAATCTGATTGTGTACATACCTGTTATCCTCTCCTGATAATGCCTATTTTTCCTAATCTACTGAGAAACTGATTAAGTAATTTTCATGTAAATGTGACATCTGAAGTTTCTTTAACAAGTAGTAAATTGTCAGATCCTGATTAGTCCATGAAAATGCAATGCAGCATCTTAATGTGTGAATAAATTGCCTGTCACCTTAAATACACTTAAAAGGGGATTCTCCCCATCAAAATTAATGCAAGTGAGTTGTGGCCGCGCCCCAGTGAGGCCTGATCGCATTGGCCGCTGCCCGCCTGGCACAGGGCACACTTTTTGTCATTATCAGTCTTTCCCTCAGCATTATTTTGGTCTTTGTTCATGTTTCACTTGCAATGGCAGCACTAGAGGCTGTGGTGCTGAAAGGCTGCACTGCTGTCCCGGCTCTCCCTGCTGCTGTCTGCGGCCCCACCTCCTCAAGGTGGACTTAGTGACTTCTCTTCCTGGCGCAGCCCTGTCCACCCTCATCCTCTCCTGGTGAGCCCTGGAGGCCAGCCGGCAACTGGAGTCACGAAGCGCCCAGCTTCCCCTTCCTTGTGGCTTCCCCACCCTTGCTCCTGGGAGGCCCAGTGCTTTCCTGGGGACCTTCCACCCTGATCTGGCCTGAGTGGTCCCTGCAGGACCCTGCTGCCTGCACCAGGGACTTCTGTGAGGTTCTTTACTCCCCTGAGCTTTCTTTTCAAGCCCATGAACTAGTGAGCTTCAGAAACGGCCTCAGAGAGTCTTCTTTTTAAATTATTTGTTTATTTTATTTGTTATTGATCTCTGTCTACAGTGCAACAGAACCTCATTCCTGGTAGGAGCCTGGTGGTGCACTGGTGTCATCACTTCAGTCCCATCTGTGTCCCTCCCTGCCCTCCCATCTCTTGGTCCCCTCACAGAAGTGCACTCTCTCCATGTTTCCTATCACCTAGGTGTTGTCTTGCCCTTTACTTATGCTCTGGGTTTCTTCTGTAAGAGAAGCCATGTGCTGTTGCAACTTGTGTGTCTGGCTTGCTTCACTTACCATCGTGGTCTCGAGGTGCCCCCACGTCCCGCAGATGACTCATGTTGACGCTTCTGCATGTCACAGCAGCGCTCCAGCTTCAGAGATACACATCTTCTCTATTCCCTCCTCTGTTGATGGCCTCACGGGCTGCTTCCAAGCTCGACCAGTTGAAATCGTGGTGCTGTAAACATGCATATGCATGGTCCCTGTGAGACGAGGCCCTTAGCCTCTCTGGGGAAGGTGCACAGGAGGGGCATCGCTGGAGTAGAGCTTCCTGCTTTAGGGGTGTGAGGAGTCTGCACACTGACCTCCTAGTGGTCGCACAAGCTCACACTCCCACAGGCTCCGCACAGCGCTCCACGTCCCACAGCCTTGGCGGCACTGGTTCCTGTTGGTTTTCCTGAGGGGCTCAGAGTCCTGTGTGGAAGGCAGCCTCCCCTAGCTTTCTGCCAAGCCATGACCTCAGGGCCCCACTGTGGCCGGGGACAGTGCCCACACCAGGGGTTGGTGACTCCCAGATGTGCCCAAGGACCAAGCCCCGTTTGTCATGCAGCCAGGAGGCCTGGAGTGCTTCACAGTGTTGAGCAACACCTCAGGCCCTGTCTCCCCTCCTCAGTGTTCTGTATTCATGATGACCTTTGCTGGGCGTGGTCTCTGTTTGGATAAGGGGAGGGCCTGTGTCCTGCCTTGCTGGAAGTCCTGCAAGCCTGATCCTGCCACTGTGTGAGACATGGCTTCCCACAGCCCATCAGCAAGAGCTGAAGACCTCGGGCCCTTGGGCCCGTTTCTTGGATGAGTGCTTGAGGTTAGCATCGGAATTCACCTCGAGTGGATTGATGTGAGTTCAGGCATTATGGATTTAGTGATGACTGCTTCCAAATGTCTGTGAATTGCTGGTGGCCTGCAGGTTTTATTGCCAGTCTGTAAAAAAGAAAGTATGTTTAAAGACTCTTACTGCACTTGGCTGGTTTGAGTTTGTTGGATCTAAGAAGAGTGTGGGTTTGCATTGTGTAGGCCTTATTTTTATCTCATATACGAATAATTCGTTCATGTTATAATTTTATAAAAGTTTCAGCTCATGATTATTTGGGAGGCGAAGGCTGTGCCTCTATTTTAGTTACTTTTTTCTCATTGCTGATACAAAATACCCGACACCCAGAATTAAGGAAGGAAAGGTTTACTTAGCTCAGTTTGTGGAGGTTTCAGTGCATACTTGGCTGGCTTCAAGGCGGAGGGACACATGGCAGAGGGCAGCCGCTCATGGTGGTGGAAGACAGCAGACGCAGCAGGAGCAGACGTGGGCAGCAAGCCCCTTTCCTCTCTTATATTGCTGTCAGGCTACCATCCCGAGGGGTACGCAGCGCTGGCACCCCCTCCCTGTCTTCCTCTCACACAGGCTCAGGATGTTTACAAAATGAGGAGCCTGGCCCCCAGCTGAGGTGCTTAGTTCAACTGTAAACTTCCCAGATTGACATCGCCCTCCCACAGCTCTGTAACCCCCTAATCCAGCCCTTTAGTGTCTCTCCCCTCTCCTACACACATTGCAGAGCTGAAGTCAGGCATGGTGGTGCACTGTGATCCCTCACATGGGAGGCTGAAGCAGGAGGGTCCTTACAAGTCCACGTCAACCTGGGCTACATAGTGAGTTGAAAGCCAGCCTGAACTATATAGCAAGACTGTCTCAAAAGAAATAAAGAACAGTAGGTAAACAAAATCTCTGGGCTTCTTCAATTTAAAAATTCTCTTCTCTACAGTGTATTCAAAATGTCTCATTTCATTAAAAGAGCTTCTTCGGCTTTGAGGACTTGTGTGTGGTCATATTGTATGATTTTGGCATTCACTTGGCTCGGTCATTAATTATTTAGGATTAATGATTTTCTGTCCTGCTTAAGACATTTTATAAACTATGCTTGTTTGTCACAACGTACGTTTTCAGAGACCTTCTTTGCATACCAGTGATTAAGGCAGTATAAAAATTCCTCACCAGAAGCTGCCGCCCTGCGTGTTGGTATTTTAGGGTCCCCCTCTCCAGCAGCGGACGTCTGTGTTCTCCCCCACACTGCTCTCTCGCTTCTGTTTTCTTCTCCGGAACTTAGTGGCACTCTCCAAAGACAGCAGTACGGTGTCCCTCCTCCGATTGCCTGTGGCTGTTTTCTTTTACGCAGCCCTGGGCAGACCCCTTTAAACAAACACCGTCACCTGTCCCCTTGGCAGGAGGGTGCTCCACTTGTTCACGTGGGGGCCGGCGGGCTCAACTGTGAGCACACACCTGCGCCACTGGCAGTGCCCTGAAGTCGCGGACTAGCTGTTGCCTCACCCTTTCCTCACCCACTTGTATTTTCCTGCATCAGATTCATTTATTTATCTTGTAAGACCACATACGCTTATCGTATGTACTGGCTCAAAGTACCATCTATGTAATATTTTAGTCCAGTTTATAATATTTGTCTTGAAAGTATGTGGTAACTGTATTTTCTGTAACTGCCAGTAGGAGTGGGTTTAAATCTGTCATTTTATCACTTATGTCCCTTTGTTACTTGTTCCTTTGTATCTCATTACCAGCATTTTGTTAATTAGCAAATTATCATCTTTGTGCCTTAGTAATATCTTGGATTTGTTTTATTCTACAGCAACATAGAACTCCCTACTCGCTTCCTTCTCCCTGTGTGCTCGTCAGGTATTGAGATGCTACAGTTTTTATTCAGGCTGGTGATGGCAACAGCATCTCAGATCAACACTTAGAACTGAGCCATTTCACTTGCTAACGTATACTAAAATAAAGTCTGTCGGTTTAATTTATCATTTGTAGTTCATTAAGTAAAATGTTTGGAACAACTTGTAAAATGTTAAAGCATAATATTTATACATTCATTATATTTGTAGGAATAAGTTTTAAATTAGGTGATTTTTAATTTTTAAACACACTGTTTCTGGCTCACGAGTGATTTATCCCTTTTCTTAACAGACTTTCATTGGGGACATCCTTCTGCTGGTCAACCCCTTCAAGGAACTCCCAATTTATTCTACCATGGTGAGTGTACATTTTAAAATATCATCAGTCATGTAAAATAACACTCACTAGACATACGCAGTTATAGCCAATGAATAAGAAGAGAATAATCCAACAATAATTGAAGCCACACTTCTGAGTAAAATATTAAATTCTCTGTTTAAGTCAAATAAGTTAATTTAGTTTGTTTCAAGGCAAATTTGAAAATCAATTATTTTATCAAAAATATTTTTTGCGTTTAAAATATGGAATTTTGCTATTACTACTCACTAGACTAAAGATAAATAGCATAAGACTACATTTTTCACACACCTTTTACAAACTCAAGACCAGCATGCTAAGCCTTTACTTGAACATGGGCTTCCTGTCTGAAGAAGTTCTGTCTTGTAAAGCAATGGGAACAGGGACAACACCACCAGAGCTCTCCTAGGACTGGTGGGTTTAGGTACAAGGCCCTCCACATAAAGAAACAAATTCCATGTAGGAAACTATCCCAGCTAAATGAAAACATACTGTTATTTAGCTCTCTGCTTTTGTGGACCTATGAGATTGGTCCATTTGTGGACCAGTGAGATAGATCAGCGGTACAAAGCACCTGCTTAGGCAAGCTTAGGCAAAGCACAGGGATCACAGTTTGATCCCCGGTACCACATGCCTTGCTAGCCCCATGCCCTAGGATGCGCTGAGCTGGCCACAAAAAAAAAGGGGGGATTGACCCACTTGTGAGACAGAAGCCCTACCATAAAGCAGGTCCCTGGCACATGTGAGGCAGGGAGTAGATCTGTAGTCCTGCAGCACTAACACAGCAAATTAATATTAGAAGGAGCCAGGAAAGGCAGAGACAAAGACAGTGACAGGGAAGGGTCAGAGACAGAGACAGGGACAGAGACAGGGACAGGGACAGGGACAGGTACAGGGACAGAGACAGGGACAGGTACAGGGACAGAGACAGGGACAGGGACAGAGACAGACAGGGACAGAGACAGGGACAGGGACAGAGACAAGGACAGAGACAGGGACAGAGACAGGGACAGGGACAGGGACAGAGACAGACAGAGACAGGAAACTCTCTATGCCTTCAAGGAATTGAATACTTTTCACAGGTACAGCCCAGGAGAACAGAGTCCTGCGCACAACCATTATCCACCTTCATTCCAAAGTGCAATTCTGAGTGTCTTAAGATTGACTTGAAGCTTCCTCTCCCTTCCTTCTGTCCCCACACCTGGACCTCTCCCTGGGCATTTGTCCCTTCACAGGAACAGGAGTGAGAAATTTCCCACAGTCATTTCAGTTCTAATCAAAGAATAATATTAACCTGACCTGTGGTTACTAAAAAGTGTCGAGGATAACTCAGTGCTATTTCTGTCACTTTGCTGTGAATGAGTAATATTTCTGTAAATATTTAGAATAGTGATGCATCAATATTTCATGGAGTAAAAATATTAGATATTCTTTTCATGTAATTTATGTAAAGCAGTCACACTCTTAAAACCATAATGCAGATCAAGAAATAGACTATTAGTAGCACCCTCTGTGTTTTGGGGTGTATGACATAACAAGTACAATAAGAAGCAGAGCAGGATTTCTCTTTTGTGTTGCTATACAAAATCCCTTTTTGTGGCCAGGCATGATGGTGCACACTTGTAATCCCAGCTGTGACGTAGGCTGAGGCAGACGGATCACAAATCGGAGGCCAGCCTGAGCAATTTATAGAGAGTGCTTCAAAACAAAATTTAAGAAGTGCCGAGGATGTAGTTTACCCTGGGCTCAATACCCACTAACAAAACACAAAGTCCCCTTTTGTGGATATATGGTGATCGCTGATGGAAACTGGGTCTGTTTGAGAGAGGGTACTGCCACCATGCACATGCTCACACCTGTGTCCAACAACTCGTTCTCTGCTTGTGGGATGCATACCTAACAAAGGAATCTACGGGTCAGAGGGTCCAGCTCTGGACACATTGTTCTGTTTTGAGAAATGCCAAGTTTTCCAAGACGTGCCGATTCACGTCGCCCTGGAGGTCCCAGCAGTTCTACTCACTTCTCTCTTGGCCCACATGTGGGTCAGTGTATCATTCACTCACCACGTCTAGTGCAACCTCATTTCATGGTTCTCTGATAAGCAGTGGTACTGGCCACATTTCCACAGGATTCTTGTCCAGTGCCTGCCTCTTCTGTGAGGTGAACATTCAAGACTTTCAAAGGAAAAGTCTAACTATTGTGATGTGACCTTTTTCTTCGTGCTTTGAAGGAGACTTAAGTAATCTGGAGTCTCCAGGTCTGTGGAAAACACTTTGTTAAGATGCAGGGTCAACATTCATTTGTTTTCTTCACACACATCAATTTGAAGCAAGCCTGTTTTTAAGAAAGACTGCTATATCACTACATCGTGAGCAGGTCACCAGACACGAGGGCTCTACCCACGCGACTCCCGTCCTGTGCCACTGGTCACAGTGAGACATGGTGGCCCCTGGACCTCGGTGCTGCACATCCAGGTGTCAGAGCTGGCCTGGGTCACCCGCGTTGCCCTTCTGGTTCAGAATCTGCGCCCCAGTCCCCTGAGATGAGAGGGGCAGAATTTCCAGGGATTTTGAATTTTATTGTATCAAATTTAGGAAAACTGGACACTTTATAATAATTTCTAAATATATTCATTTATTTAGGTCTGTAAAATTCCTCTCAAAGAATAATCCCCCCCAAAAAAGAATTATCCCTTTTTGCTTCTCTGTGAGATATCTTTTATAGCTTTGATTAAATATATTAAATACTATCATAAGTAAATTCTAATGTTTATTTTCTGCGAATAATTCTTTCTTTTCATTTCTTTATTTTTTAAAGAATATAAGATGGTAAAAAAAACCAGAAATGGCACAAAATTTCCTTAAACAAAGTAACAGGGATTGCACAATGGCTGCATTACATGGTGTAATCTTCAGATTAGTTGTTTAGGTTACCAGATGTAAGCCTGAAAAATTGGCAAAAAATGGTTATAAGAAATTAAAAAGAAGAAAGAAAATTTTTAAAAAATTAATCATTAACTGCTCCTTTCAATAGATAGGCATGTGAATGTTTATTGTATAAGAACACTTGAAAATAACAGTTCAAGCCCAGTAAGTTTATGAAATTTACTTATCTATAAAAGCATTTTAAGATTTTCCTATGTATACAATTATGTTGTTTCCAAAAACAATAACTATTTTCTTTCCTTCTTTACAACCATCTGCTAGCCTTTCCTTTTTCTTCTGCATAAGATAACAAAAGTATTTCATTGAACACAAACTGCAATTAGTACAAAAGAGGCTAATTTCCTGATTTCAGGGTGAACTTTAATAAGTCCATATTAAATATGAAGATGGTTATGAGTCTGTCATATTAAGGAAATTTCATTTTCTAAGAGTAATAATTTTCTATATAATGAAGGATTTTGAATTTTATCAATTTTTATCTTGTGCATTTGAAATGCTCATTTTTCTCAGTTAATATTCTGTTTGTGGACTATATTTCCTGATTTTGAAATTTCAGATCTCCTTATCAATTTCTATATTTTGTCCTTTTCTTTATAATACTGGATTCTACTAGATAACAATTTGAAATTCTTACATCTGTATTCATGACAGACTTAGCTTCAAATTTTTCCTCTACTGTTTTATCACTCTGCCGTATTAAAATTAAGCTTGCTCCATAAGAAGAGTCAAAGCTTTCCATTCTCTAGCCTCTGGGAAAGGTCGTGCACACCTGCCATTACTTCTCCCTCAGATGCATAGAAGAATTCACCATGGAACCAATAGCGCCCGGTGCTTTCTTCCTAAGAAGATTTGTAGCTCTGGATTCAATGTCTTTGTCACATGTAGGACTATATTTATATTTTTATTTCTACTCATGTTAGTTTTTAATAATCATGTTTTCTAAGAATTCATTGCATTTAATCTTCATAGTTTGGGCATAGAAGTGTTAATCATCTTCCGTCCCATCAACATTTGCAGACTTTCGAATGGTTTCTTTGCTTTCCATATGCTGGTAATTTAAGTTTTCTGACTTTGTCAGTATCCCCCAAACTTACTAATTGTAACAGTCTTTCCAAGGAAAAATCTTTTGGTTTAATTTTTATTGCCTATTTATTCTCTGTACAGCTGACTTCCAGCTTTGCCTTTATTCTTTCCTTCTAATTATTGATATACAAGGTGTTTACTGCCTCTTCCAAAATAAGTAGTAGAGGTTTTGGCTTTGCTTAAAGCACAGAGTTACTGAACTATACTATATCAACCATATACTATACTATCTGGTTGATATTTTGCCAGTTCATTATCATTGAATTTAAGACATTTTTGTTTCTATTTGTGATTTGCTTTTTGTATGAATCCTACAAAAATATTAACTTCTACTTTCTGTCCTCTACCATTTATGGTTGACCTCTAAGCTGGGTGTATTGGATTGCCGAGTTGTGGATTCTCTCTTCTGTGCTTTTGAATCCACTGATGAAATCATTTACTAATTGTGGATGTTAGTAATGTTTGGTTGTGGTTTTTTTTGTTTATTTCAGTGCTGAATTTTCCATTCCATACTCTTGAAAATTCCTGTTCTCTGGTGAAATTCTTATCATTCCATCTATTTTATTGCCAATCAGTATTACTTTAATTTCTGTTTGAGACCCATAAATTGGGTTCTTTTTCTGCTGTGTGTGTACACTCATGTGCTTACAACTCTGTTAAACAGACATTCTTTATTGACTATTAAACATTCCATGTTAAAGTTTTGTAGAGGCCAAGATGATGTTATATTTTTCCGAAGAAGAATCAACTTGCTTTCCTCCTGGCGGGCAGGTGAGCTGTAGGCAGATCTCCTGACCCTGCCAAGGTGGCCAAGTCCTGCTCCCTGAGCTGCAGTCCCGTCTAGGCCTCAGGTGAGAAGCTGGCTTGCTGTCCTTGTGGCTTTGCTCCGCTGCTGAGCCCCCAAGCAGGATATGACTGTGTCTCCGCGGCATTGTAAAGCTGCTAAACTCTGTGCTGAGCTTTCTTTCTCAATGTGCAACGTTAGCTTCCTGTGCGGCCTGCTCTCGGCATGTCCACGGGTACAGCCTGCGCTGGCGAAGCCTGCCAGCTCCCCGCATTTTGGTTTCCTCCAAGATCTTGGCTCCCTAAGCCCTAGCTGCTTTGGTGATTTTCTGAGGCCTTCAATTGGGTGCTTAATTCTGTATAGTTTTTGTAGCAACTCATGGTAACAGAAGGAATCTGATACCAGCCTCCTCCTTATAGCTCTTCAGCAAAGAAGGCCATATCAATTTTTATTGCATTGGTGTCAGAAAATCAGAAGATCATTTGCCTTCATGTACCACAGCGAGCTGTTGATTTCATATCTGTTATTTAATTCTGTCTGTACCTTCTGGGGTGCGGTGGGGTGTACAGAGGAAGCCTAAGTCTGAGCATGTGCTTTACGAAGTATAAAGGCATTGCTTCTGGCTGGTGTTGATGCCGTCAGATGACTGGAGGTCAGAGGATTTTACGGTGAGCCAAGGGCAACTTTGAATGAGCTACCAAAGCTGAATGCAGAAAGCTAACTCCAACTTAGATCCTTCTGTGAGCGTAGAGGTCGAAGTCTGCGTCAGCTCAAGTAGGCGTAACAAGCTGCTAGGGTTTGACATGACTGCTATTCTGTAGCTTATGATGGCAGAAACCTGTTATTTTGTGATTTGTTTGTCTTGAAGGGGTGAATAGCATGATAGTTAAAGTTTTATAGATTCTAATAGTACGTTGTGTTTGCAGTTTTTTCAGAAGTATATAATTCAAGAGGAAAGGAGACGCACATATGAGGTGTTTTCTCTATTAATGCATATATAAGGTAAACGACACTGGCGTGATCGCCAACTAGTGTATTAAAACTTAAAATGTAATGTATAGTGTCTATAGCTATGAATATATTTTATGTGATTCAAATTTATATTGCTAAAATCCATATATATAAATTTACACATGAGTTTTAACACGTATTCAGTGAATGTGCTTAGTGCATGCACAGAGCACTCACTGTATTCATCATCTTCAACCATCTAGCATAGAACATAAGACAGTAGAAAAACCAGTGAGGTACAGAGTCCACGGTATAAGGCATAAAGCTCACAATAGAACTATCCAGCTTTACAGGTCCTAACAGAATGTAAAATGCCTGTTGCTTGTAATTCCAATCAATTTCTCAGAATGCAGTGGATTGTCATCTCCTTGTGACAAGTAACAGCCTGCAAACAAGGGGCTATAAGGTTGAGGTGAGAACTTAATCTTCTGCTGAATCAGAGTGTCCTCTGTCCTGGTGTGGAGATTATTATTTTACTGTTAGCTCCTCATGTAAGACTCACTTTACGCTCTCATTACCCTCTTAACACACCAAAGGAAACCCCATTTCTTCTGGGACATTTTGGCTATGATTGTATTTGTGTTGTTTTAAAAGATATTTTCTTTCAAATATTATAGTTGCTTACTCTGCTGCTTAGACATGCTAAGATGAGTGTAGCTAGGGAAATAGCGTATTAGAAACAGTCATGTATAGAAAGTATGCTCATGTTTATAAAGACCAGGAGAATGACTTCACTTGTCTCCGTCTAGACAACTCCTGAAACGTGTGTTTCCCTCTGACCTTGGCAGCTTCAGTGTGCAGTGCTCAGCCTGCTGTGGCACTCATTTCTGGTTTCCAGCAGGCAGCACTGACAGTGCACAACACTCCTGGCCAGCCCTAGATTGAGAAGCTTCTTGGCAGCAGGAAGCTCGGTCCACTGGTGCTTGCTCCCATGGCGCCAAAGGCCTGCTATTGGCAATCACAGAGAAGGGGTCTTGGTGGGGAGCTGAAGGACAACAGGGGACAGGGTTGCACCTGTCCAAATACAACTAACTTTGTTTGTTCTGAATATGTCAGGTGTAGGTAAAAGAGAAAAGACAGAAATGTCTGGATCTTTCTGCTCTCACGCTACCAAACAATCTTAAATTAGGAACTGACATGCTTTTGAAGATTAGAGACATGCACTGCATGCATGCCTAGGACAAACTGTGTGTGATATTGAGGGATGCTAAGCCACAGTGTCCTTGTATTGACTCTTTTCCCATACCTGGGACAAAATACGTGTCACCTGAAACTTCAAGAAGGAAAGGCTCATTTGGGCGTGGAGTCTCGGGGGTGTAGTCCTTGGTAGGCTGGCTTCAAAGCAGGAGCATCACAGTGGAAGGACTCTGCAGAGAAAAACCGCTCAACTCACAGCAGCCAGGAAACAAAGGGTGGAGGCAGAGGCAAGAACACACCCGCCCTACCCCGTGACCCACCCCTTCCAACCAGGCCCCACCTCCACGCAGCACACTGAGCTTTGAATGTCCCGATAGATGACTGCACTGACGAGTGCACTGTCACCTCCCCAAAGCTTCACCTCTGAGTATGTGAGAACTTTGTGGGATATTTCAGTTATAGACCAGAACAGTCCTCATGATTCAGACTGCAGATGTAGTCTAAAAGCTCAAGTAACAGCAAACACCACAGACCTCGCCTGTAGATGAGGAACCATAAGGAGCCCAAGTATTTGCATGACCTGTGACAACGCAGATATCACCAACTGCTCGAGTCCGTGCACTCAGGAACCAGCCAAGGGAGGCCGCCAATCCAGAGTGGCAAGTGCAGATCTGAAGGTGTGGGGAGAAGGCATGCCCTTATTGAGTTGAAACATTTATTTTCTAGTTTATAGCCACATAAAGGCATGCTTAAAATATAGGGCATCTCAGAGATGAGGTGACATACTGTCAAAATAGAGGAGCAGAGGCTCCACATACAGTGAAGTCACAGTCCTGGTGGCTTTGCCACGTCTTGTAACCCTCTTCTGTTTCCTGCATATGTGTATATACATTAAATAGCTGCATTGACCATATTTTCTCTTTTTAAGTTACTCATAGAACATATCATTTATATCCTGTTTAAAAGTTTCCTTAACTATGTACCAAGAAAAGATGGAAATATGGTAGAGATTTTTTCATTTTCTTTTCTTGGCCCAGTTTTCTATTGTATTTCCATCTTTTGCTACTGATTTTCAGGAGCCCCTGCAAGCCCCTGACAGTTTCCGCTTGCACACGCAGCTTTTCCCCTTCTGATTTTGCCTATCTTTCGTTACTGCCATGTGCTTGACCACAAGCTGTGGCATCTAGTATAATGAGCCTCTCCCTTGCGCCCCTTAGCGTGTAGCTATGAATGATTTCCTTCTTTCAACCCCTAAGTGTGGTTGCAGATGATTAGCAGTGGTTCTAGGCCCTGTTGTTCGTATCTGAGGCCTCTGTTCATGCACAAGTTGTCTGTACCGCAGTGTGAGCTAGGAAGAGCTGTCTCTTCCTTCACAGACAGACAACCAGTCCTGCAGCACCGTCCTCTAGTGTTGTTGAATAATGCGGCCGCTCCCGCACTGTCCTCCCCCTGGTGGAGGTGAAAGTTGAGCTCTGTGCTCTGGGCCATGGATCTGTTTTCTGAGCCTCCAATCAGCTTATCCTGTGCTATGACTTTGGCTTTGGGGTGTGGTCTGGGGGACACTGTGTGACAGGACAGTGCTCATGGTGCCAAAGTGCCAGTGGCCTGTTTCATGGGAGCTCACTCTGGCAATACCATCAGTGCTTCCGAAGCTGCTGTTTCCTTGCTTACACCCACACCTGCCCAGGCCTCACTGCGTGACTGTGGCAGCTGAGTCTATTGGTACCTGCTGGTGCCACCAACGTGGTGGAAACAGGCTGTACATCTCTTCAGGATCTGATCGCTGCTGCCCACCCAAACTGTGGAACTCCTCTGTTGTGTCTCATAGAGGAGTGTGTCTCATAGCTGTTGATCATTTCTTTGACTTTTAAAATGGCCTTCCCTGAATAAATAATTACATATGTAAAATTTGCGATTAAATAGTACAAGCTACTCTTTTCTCCTCTGCTGTCATTTGCTGCAAGGCGTGCACAGTCTCTGTGATGCCCAGGTTGCAGGACGCAGACCGCACGCTCTTGCAGGCTCTGGGCTCGCCTCTCATCTGGAGTGGTCCAGTCTCTCAGATTCCCTGACCTTGAGGCCCTTGAAGATGTAGACCAGTTATCTTATAAAATAAAAATTTAAATCCCTGGCATTTCTTCATGACCCCCAAAAGGCTTCCTGTTACCTAGTTTTAATCCCAATGTGCGGGTAGTCCCTGGAAAGAGCAAAGCCCTGAGAGCTGCTGGCGTGTCTCTGCAGCAGTCAGAAGTCAGCTCTCGAGGGACCAGCTTCAATGCCTTTCTGTTTTGCCAGGAATCATGTCAATTTGTGATTCAGCCTCAACGTGCCTCTGACGCTTGAGTTTAAAAGGCTCGCTGATTCGTGTTACTGATACTAGATGTTGCTCTGAGAAATCATTTGATGTGAATGAGCAGGGTGTCTGCTTGCCTCAGGGATGTCTGTTAGACTTTGTCTTTCTGAGCTGCCCTTCCAACAGCAGAATAATCTACAGCCCATGGACCAAGGAGTGAGGATGGACTAGAGGTCACCGCTTTGCCCCGCGCTTGCATGGGCTGAGCTCTCGGGTGCTGAGCGGATGCCAGGGAGACCTACAGTAACAGCGCTTTGCTTTTGTTGTCCACAAGGCACCGAGTCCGGGCCTGGGATGGGGAGGGGACTTTCCACAGCCTTTGCCTCTTACCATCCAGGTGTCGCAGCTGTACCTGAGCCACACTGGGACGCCCAGCCCTTCGCTGCCCCCCCACCTCTTCTCTTGCGCTGAGCGAGCTGTGCACCAGCTGTTCCGGGACCGCAGACCGCAGTGCTTTGCCCTCAGGTGAGTCCTGCTGCCAGCCCACACTCGCAGGACCCAGGTGTGGTGACGGAGGAGGCCACGCTTTGTGCTGTAGCTGCCTTCACAAGTGAGGGCCACTCCACGCTTGCACCAAGCGCATCTGCTTGTCACAGTGCAGGAACTCCTGGCCTATCCCTAGTGGCCCCAAGGGGTGCAGAATCCCTTCCAGGGAATTTATAGTGAAACTCATTTCAGCTTGAAGATTTAAAAATTAGAACCTTGGCATGTCTGCTGTCCAACCTAAGAATCTTAGAGAAGCAAAGGTCCAGATGCCAGAGGCTGGGGCCACTGCTCAGCAGCGAAGAGAGGCAGCTTGCTTTCCTGCCCCACCCTAGTGTTTACCTCTGCTTATGTTTTCCCAGATGGAAGTTCTGTAAGTGGCTCGCACCTGAAAGACAATCACAATTTTAGCTTTACTGATTTCTGTAGGACCAAGAACTCTTCCAGAGTAATGGAAGGTTAACATGAGAAAAGGGGCTAAAATATAATTCTTTAAAATGAATGGACCAAAGAAATGTCAAATAAGATCCCCAGGGCTTCTCCTCTACAGCAGATCAAACCTCTGCCACAGGGAGAGGTCTGAAGGCCTCACATTCTCACCTGACTAGCCATAGTGTGGGTTGGAAGCAGACCGTGTGCGTAGGGTAGTTCACAACTCACGTTTATGTGAAGTAAGGAAATCGTACAAACAGAGCCAAGGAAAGTCCACCTTGTGAATAGAAGCACTCATCTATATTCTTTTATGTCATTAATTTTATTAAAAGGGTTTGATTGAATGAGATGTAAATGTAAGCATCCCAGATGGATGTCCTAATACTCCATTCTAAAGCATCCCAGTGATGGGAGGAGCACAGGGGATGGGGTGCGGGGTATCTCACCCATTCTTGAATCAGGCAGCTCTCTTTTTATTTGATTTTTCTACTGAGTTTTCAGGTCTTTGTTGAAAAAATGAACACTTTCATAAGTTTACCCTGGCACTGGTTGGATCTCCCTGGATCAAGCCCAGGCCAGCCCCATGGGTGAGACCTGCCACATTCTCTCAGGAACCCTCTGCTCCTACACAAAATGACAAAGAGAAGGAGCAAAATGCAATCTCAGGCCTAGAGCCCACCTAGCACAAGTGCAGAGGACACTAACACAGAAGAAAGTGGGAATCACACAGCTGAAATATCTGAAACAATAGCATCTGAAGAAAAGAAACAACTGCAAAAACATATAGAGGAACTCAGATCAAAAATAACCTCTGAAATAAAAAAAAAAACAAAGCTCTTAATAGCATCCGAAGTAAAGAATGAAATGCAGAGACATATAAAAGAAATCAGATCAGAAATACTCTCTGTAGTAAAAGAATTAATAACTGCTTCTCAAGAAGACA
>NDGN011484885.1:0-16131 GCA_002564285.1 Tympanoctomys barrerae
CCATCCATCCATCCATCCATCCATCCATCCATCCATCCATCCATGCATGCATCCAGTACTCAAGTCAAACCATATGCTGTTGCTGACATTCAATCATTTCAAATGACAAAAATAGCATTTTCATATGGTTTGAGCTAATAGTAATCATCCATTCTCCTTATCCATTTTTGTTTGTTTCTGAAAACTTTAGATGCCATTTCCATGTGGTGCCTTCTGCAGGCTGCCTCTGCCCACAACAGCGATGCCACAACAGTCTGTCTGGGAATGCGAGTTGAAGAGTGTGCAGGAAACACCCACTTGGCAGCTAGGCGAGTGTGCAGGGCTTGGGCTTCTCAGCAGCCAGGCGAGGGTGCGCTCCCCAGAGCCCAGGCACTGAGGGAGGAGAAGAGCGGCTTGGGGTGGGGGATGCTTGCTTTCCCTCTGCCCGGCCCACCAAGGGCTTCACAGCAGGCCTTTGGGGGAATGCCACATTTCCTGAGTTCACTCTGAGGGGAAAAGCAGCTTTCACAGGGGCAGTGTGACAGCCTCAGGGTGGCTTGGGGCTAGGGCAGGGCCCAAGCTCTCCTGCAGTTCTGTGGAGAAGAGCATGTTCCATCAGGGTACTGCTCGGGGCAGCCACGCACCCGTGTCACTGGCCCCTGCACTGGGCCTCACGCTGTGTGGACCTAGAGAAGCCGTAGCCGGGGTGGAACACCGGGAGGGCCATGGGGGTCAGTGTGGCCCTGAGTCTTGATTTTCCGGTAGCATCCTTTGATCCAGAGAGCCGGGCGACTGTGAGCAGACCCTGCTGGGCCTGACCCTCAAACGTGCCAGGCCAGGATCTTGTGCTGGGCATTAACACAGATGCAGCAGCAGATTGTCAGGCACTGCACTCCTCGCTCGGCGCCCAGAGTCACAAGTATGCAAGTGCGTGTGTGTGTGTGTGTGTGTGCGCGTGTGCTGTGTGTTATGAGAGTGCACGAGTGTGTGTTGGAGCATGGGTGTGGCCGCAGGGCTGGGCGGGCCTGGCCCTACCGGGGCCCTTTCCACACTGGCACTCTCAGCCCTGAGGTCAGCCCTGGGCTCGCCCCTGCTCCCGGCCACTGCTCCTTCCTGCTTGGGCTCCGAGGTGGATGAGCCTCGCCTCTGCTTGTCCTGCAGCCGGGCTGCGCAGCCAGGCCTGCTGCGCCACACATGGGCCATGTTAGCCACCCCCTCCCCTGTGTCCACACTGCGCCCCGGCGGTCACCCCGCCCCCGTCGCCAGCCCACCTCCACTTCTAATTGGGCCCAAAGCCATTTAATGGTGTCTGCTGCGGCTGCAGGGCTGCCCAAGGCAGAACAATGTGCCATTCACGTCCCGAACAGAACACTAGTGATCGGGCTAATATCTGCAAGCTCAAAAACAAGGCCTAATTGGGACAGATGCTGTGAATTCCAGGGGAAAGGCAGCTCCCATGTGATCCATACCAGGTACGTGCCAGCACTTCGATTTTAATAGCAGCTTTTATTTTTTTATTGGCATACACACACCCCACCAACGCTCCACGTCGTCGCTGGCGGGCCTCTGTGGAAGCCTCCGTGGCCGCTCAGCCCGCAGCTCTGTGGCCGTGTCATTCGGCTGACAATGAAAAGATGCCTACCACGCCACAAGCGTCTCCGTGCAGATGCTGACCTCTGCCCTTCACTGAGCGGACCTGGGACTTGACGACTGCTCTGGACCTCGGCTTGGACGCCCACCCCAGGACTGTCTGTGCTCGAGGTGACCCGGGCCTGTGGCCCTTGTGCTGGGAGGCGCCCAGCCTGCGGTCCCCTGCTGAGCTCTACCCGGGGCCAGGTGTTGCCCTGACCGTGAGCCCCTGCACTCTGCGCCGACACGCTCAGCCATACACTCCTGGGTCCTTGCTGCGCTCGCCACGTCCTCTGATCTCATGAGGGAAGCCCCTGAGGATGGGTGCTCGATGTACCTTACCCAGTCAGCATGCAGGGTGCCGCTGAGCCACTGGGGGCCTGGAGCAGCCCTGCCTGACCCCATGCCCCCGTCCATTCAGCCTGTGGACACTACTGCTGTGGGCCGCAGGCTGCTCCTGGGGCTGTTGCTTCTGTTGGGCAGGAAAGGGGAGTCCAGCTCAGTTGCTGGGCTTCCGAGTCCCCAGGAAAGCTGCTGGTGCGATTCGTCAGCATAACCAACAGCTCAGGAGGGAAGGGGTCTCTGCTTCCGGCAGAGCCGCCATGGTCAGCCCTCTGTCTGTCGCCCATCCATCCGCTCCGCCTGCTATGCATCATCTACCCTTCCATCCATGTGTTCACCTAACAAGTCGCTCAGCTATCGTCCATCCACCTATCCAGGTAGCCATCTTCCATCCACTGGGCTCACAGGAGTGTCACGCCATGGTCTGCCTTCTTTCCACATTTAGAGCTCCAGTCTGCCCAGCGCGTGGCTCTGTATATTTGTGGGATCGAGTGCAATGTCTTTCTTCCCTGAACCTATCTGGTGGACGTGGTTTGAGTGGCCAGAGGCCTCACCCGTCCCTCAGAGGCCAGCTTGGGTGGAGTTCAGGAAGCTGTGCACTCATTTCTGGGTCCCGCCTGCTCCCCAGCCTGCGAGGACAGGATCACCAAGGAGGAGCCACAGCCGTGGCGCAAGGAGGGCGTGTGCCACGTGTCTGCTGTGTGGCATGTCGCCCAGAGCTCCGGGCCTGTCCCGCCTGCTCTGCTCCCAAGTACAGCTTCTGTGGGGCAGGAACCTGGTGTGTCCCATCTCAGGGTCTTTGGGGCCGCGAACAAAGCACCAGAAAGAGTGCGCTTCCTCTCTCCCCTCAGGCCCCTAATTTGTGTGGCACTGGAAGACACGCCCCGGGCAGCTGCGGAACCCGGCTCCTCCTTCTTTGCGGGCAGTTGTGCGCAGCTCCAAGAGCTGTCCCCATTGCCTGCCTTGTGACCTCCTCCCCTTCGGTGACAAAGACCATCCCATCTCACTTTCCCTTTGGAGGAACTCCGCCCCTCGTCCGACCAGGCCCGGCCCACCACGGACCGGCCCCCTGTGCACGGTTCGTCACCTTTGACTCCTCGTGCCGCGGTCGTGCGCTGGGTGAGCTGGGGTCGATGGACCAGGGTCTGCTGCTGATGCCTGGGAGCCACCTGCGTGTCTGGGAGAGGAGCCCACGTTCCGAGGAGACCCAGGCTCGGAGACAAGGTGATAATTAGGTGGAAATCCGTTCCCTGCCAGCCTCGGATGCCCTGGCTGTGAGTGCAGCGCACGGCTGCCCAGAGCAAGCCCCACGCAGCCTCCCTCGCTGCGGCTGCGGCCAGGCTGCCAAGCCACGGGCAGCGCAGATATGCCACGTGCTGCTCTTAGCCGCTGCTGCTCGCTCTCCCTCGCCGGTCCCGTCGGAGTGCTGACTATGCAGCAGAGGCCGGCGTCACCTTGGTGCAGGCGTCACCTGGGTGCAGGCAGCAGGGGTCGCCCCTGCGGGTGGTGACGACAGAACCGAGGAGCTGGCTCTTCAGCGACTCCTGAGCGGGGCCACCGTGCCTGGCCTCTCCAGCACGGCCACGGAAACGATGGAGCGTGAGCTCCATGCTGCTGACAGCGTCCCTGCTGGAGCCAGACTTCCCGTGTGAAGCCACCAGGACGCTCCTCCGGGAAATCCCGTTGGATGGCCCTCAGGGTCTGCGCATCTCACGTGGCTGGCTGAATGTGTACGACTGTGAAGGAAGCTGTGGTCATCGGTAAGTTTAACCCAGAACCTTCCCTTCTTCCTCCATCACTTTTTGATCCAGCATATCAAAGTGGTTTTAATATCACTAAAAGACCAGGCTAGGGGGTTCCTTTCTTTATATTCTTTAAAACAGTCTATTTAGAACTGGGGTTTTATGTTTATTAACTATTTTAAAGACCTTTCTAGGGGCCAGGGAGATAGCTCAGTAGAATAAGCACTTGCCTGGCAAGCTCAAGAGCCTGAGTTCAATCCCCAGTTCCACAAAAAAAAAAACAAAAACAAAAAAACTTTTCTACAGTGCTCTCACTATGTGGACATAGTTTGAATAGTCTTTAAAGGCCAAAGAATTTTCCAGATATTTTAATTTCTCGTTTAGTCAGTTCTTTTGGCTAAGTGTGGACTTCAGGGGGAGTCCACAGGCTCCGCGCTCTCCGCATCCCGGGCCGGGCCAGCTGGGGCTGTCCGCAGCTGTCCTGTCTTCCCGGCCCCACCTGCTGTGCTTGCTCCCCCTCACCGTGCACACTTCGGAAGGGCGCAGGCCAAGCGTTTGGGCGAATGTTCACGAGCTTGTTTGTTTGTGGACTGCCCTGGGGGCAGAGCACTGCAGGGCTTCCCACGGAGGGCAGGAGGCGTGGCCAGTGGGACAGTGGGCTGGCCCCGACCCCCCCCCCCCCCGCATAGGGTGGTGTCACCAGGCTTGTCTAGGGTTACTATTTTTAGTTTGTAATGAGTATTAGGTGACTCCTAGAAGCTACACGGACATTATTTGTTCTTAAATTTTACCCGCTAACGTCAGCCCTCATGAAGCAATTATTGCTGTCGTTGTCCAGTGGCGACTCACAGATCCCCATTCCCTCACTTTGCGGAGACTCCCCGAGAACTTTCTGTAGGGAGGCGTGGCTTACTCTCCCCTACTTGCCCGCCCATTAGCATCTACTCATGGGCTCTTGGATGCCTCCTACTGGGGGTCAGCACAGGGTCATTCTACCTGTCGGATCACTGAGCGCCCCAGTCCTGGCCGAGGACTGACAGGCCCCCACTCTCTTAGGTGTGGTCCCCATTAAAGTGCCTTCCTAGCACCGGCTCACCTCCTGGCATCACAAGGCACCGGGCCACTGGATATTTCTCCCATCTGGTCCCAGGATCAGCCACTCTTCCAAGAACACTTCCCTGGTGAACTTTGTTTCCAGAGCTGGGATTTGCACTGATGTGGGTTGGATGGCTCTGAGTGTGTGCCTGGGGGCTCATATGTCAGAGGCGTGCAGTGCTGGAAGGAGCTGGCCTCTGGGGGTGGGCAGTGGGTGGTCCTTGGTGAGGAAAGACGCCATTGGAGGAGTGGAAGCACCATGCCCAGGACCCCAGGGCTTCTCATGGGGAGGCTGTCCTGCCAGGTTCCTGCTCCCCACGGTCCAGCTCTTCCCTGGGACCAAGTTTGAAGATGTGGGCTGCCTGTGGCCACACCACCATCTGCCCTGAGGGCCTGGCCAGGGCTGGGTCCACATTTTGACTTTGAACCTCCTAAAGTGTGAACTCAGTGCATGTCTTTGTTCTGTGAATCCAGCCTGTCAGATGTTTTAGTAACTGATTTGCATGTGTTGAACAAATCTTACATTCTTGGGATAAATCCACCTTGCCATGCTGTATAGGCTTATTGCATGTTGTTGGGTTTGAATGATCAGTATTTTTGAAGGGTTTTTTTTTTTTTTTTTTTTTGCATCAGTCTAAAGGATGTTGGTATGTAGTTTTCTGATGTTTCTGTCTGGCTTGAATGTCAGGACAACATGGAATCGATAGAACAAGTTCTTTCATTTCTGTGTCTGCCTTTTGACAGTTTGAGTGTCACACACTTAGACGTGGATTCCTTGGGGTTTTAAGCTCAGAATTCATGGAGCCTCTTACATGTGTGGATTCACGGTGTGCACCAAACTTAGGGAGCGCGGGTCTCAGTTGGCCCAGGTTCAAGTCCGTCCACTCCGCTGTGGTTGAGTTCTGCCGCGGAGCCTGCCCGCCCATTTTCCGCTTCAGTCAGTACACTTTCCAGCTCCAGAATTTCTGTTTGATCATTGTTCTAGCTTCTGTCGATTCGCTCACACTCCGGCTTTGGTGGGACCTCATTCTTGTATTTTCTTTTGGTTCTTTAGATGCCTTCAGCTCCTTGAGCATATTGACAGTGGCCGACGCAGCCTTTGCCTAGGGATTCCGACAGCCGGGCCTCCTTGGGGGCCGTCTCGACTGACGCTTTGAGCCCTGTGTATATGCTATACTGTCCTGTGTCTTTGCACAGTTCGCAAGATCTTATTGACAAGAGGGTATTCTAAACAGTAGGCTGTGGTGACTCTGGAAACCAGGTTTTCCTCTCCCATCCAGAGCGCTCGTTGCTGCTACTTGGGCTCCCTGCGTTTGTTCACGCAGCGATTCTCCTGTAGCTGCTCACATAAAGCCCGCAGTCCGTGTCCTGTGAGGCCGCTGACGCCTCTGCTCCATCTGACTTGTGGTGAGTCAGTCGCACACACAAATCCTTGAAGCAAGAAACGTCCCGGGCTTTGCAGAGGAGACTGCGACGCCGTGGTAGGAGGGAAGTGGCTCTGCCTTAGCCTTCTGGACCAGCAGCTCTGTCTGCACAGCTGGTGGCGACCCTGGACAGAGGCTCCAGCTGCCCCAGGTCAGCAGGGGCCAGACACATTTCTGCAAGGTGGTGGTGCGCTCTCTACGGTGACCCTCGTGCTGTTCCCTGGAGCCTCGGGGGCATCTTGTCCCGGCCACATGCAGTCTGCCATGTCCAAGAGCCCAAGAGTCGGGGCTGCTTGTCCCTGACTGAGAAGTCACAGAGTTCTGTCCGGTCTTGGTGCCTACTCAGACTCGGAGCCGGGTCAGCAGGTCAGGCCAGCAGTGCCAGGCCAGGTGCTCCGCACTGCGCCACCATCTCTCAGCGCAGTGAGGCCGTGGCGCTTGCTGGGTCTGCACAGAGATTGTGTCCCTGGCCGGGAACCCTGTGGACAGCTTAGAGATCACAGGAGGCCAGGAGAAGTTGGGGACACTGTCTCGAGCCTGGATGGCCATGGCACATCCTGGAAGTGCTGGGAAGCCCACATGGACTAGGGCCATCTGTACCCCTTGCAGAAGGGAAGGGTGTGTGTGGCAGAGGGTGTGCAGCGAGAGGCAGCCCCTGTGATACGGATGGTGCGTGGCACCAAGGGGCAGAGGGCCACCAAGTGGCAGAGGGCCACCAAGCAGCAGAGGGCCACCAAGCAGCAGAGGGCCACCAAGCGGCGGAGGGCCACCAAGGCATAGAAGGTGACCAAGGAGCAGGGGTTCGCCAAGGGGAGGGAAGACAGGACTCGAGGTGAGGAACCTGCCAAGGTGGCCACCAAGCCAAGGGTAGTTAGCGGAAGGTTGGGCTTAGAAAGCTGACCTGTGGGGTCCTGGAGTCGGGATGCCATGACACACAGCGTCTAACACACAGAGTCGTTATGTTATCTGCTTCTAAGAAGCGACACTGAACTGACCACCCACATTTACTCCATCCACATTCAGTGACTGTCCCGTGGTGATGTCACATGTAGAGGTCCTGTAGGTCCCTAGGAAGGAGAGGGCCACGAATGCTCCCTAATGATGCCCCCCCATGCTCCAGCTCATCCGGCTCGTGGGTCACGGGGAGGAGCTGCCGAAGGCTTACCAGCCCTGCTCCTGTCCCCCAGGGACATGACGGCTCGGCGAGCTGCAGACCCTCAGCTGGTATGGGAGGGGCCTGGGGCCCTCCAGGGCTGCTGCTGAGCCCAGGCCTCCCTCTTGAGCAGCCCGGGGCAAGTAGCTATGTGCCCCAGGCAGGGAGCAGGGGTAAGGGCTGAGGCTCAGGGGACCTATGCCCACCATGTTGGGCTCGGGAGGGATGCTTCCCCAACAGGGACTTTTTTTCCTTAAAGAGAATAAAAAATACTAAAAACATAGAAATGATGCAGAATTTTACTAAATAAAATTATAGGAATTAAACCATGGTTGTTTCATTGCATATTGTTGTCTTCAAATTAGTTATTCAGATTACCAGATACAAGCATGCAAAATTGGTCAAAAAGGGCTGGGGAGATGGCTCAGTGGAATAAGCACTTCTCTGGCAAGCGCAAGGGCCTGAGTTCAATCCCTTGTTCCGCCAAAAAGAAAAAAAAAATTGGTCAAAAAAATTAAAAAGAAAAAAATCATCATGATTGCTTTTTTGAACAGACCAGCAGAAATCCGCAGTACAATTATCAAAGCTCTCCTGCACATGTGCACATATATTTTCCCTCTTCTCTTTCTCCTTTCCCTCTTCCCAGTTGTTCCTTCCCCTTGTGCAGTTTCTTTCCCTTCCACAGTATCGATTGTACCTTTAAGATTTCATTTACTCGGTCAGGTTCTTACACTAGGGAGACAATATAATGTTTACACACGCAGGTCTGGTTTATTTCACTTAGGAGTGTGGTCTCTGGTTGCATCCAGTTACCTATAAAAGCCTCGAGTCTATCTTTTTTCATAGCTCAGTAATACTCCATTGTATAAAAATACCACCTCTTTTTATCCATTCCTCAGTTGATGGGCATTTGGGTTGTTCCCAAGACTTAGCTCTGACAAATTGTACTGCTATAAACACAGGTGCACATACATTGCTGTGGTATGAGGTTTTCAGTTCTGGAAAAATATCCAGGAGGGGAAGAGCTGTGTTGAACGGGTCCAATCCTAGCTTTTTGAGGAGAGTTATGCTGCTTTCCACTGTGGCTGGTCCGGTCTACACGCCCCCAGCAGCGGAGAAGGTTTCTCTCTCTACAGGCCCTCCAGCATTTGTTATTGGCTGACCCCATGAGGACTTTTAAAATGTGCTGCTCAGAATCTGCATGAGCCAGCCAGGGCTTGGGAGGAGCAGAGGACCAGGGAGGGCAGTGGCGTCCTGCTCCGGGACTTCCGCCCGGCCATTCCTGCTGCAGGCAGGAGCGCGCTGCTCCCGGGCTCGCAGGTAGTGCTCTGCCCCATCCTTGGGGGCTCAGCTTGGTAGCACCTCCCTGTCACCCTTCTCGATGTCACTCTAGCCCAGCCCGTGCCGTGGCCACTTTCATTTTCTTTCTTCTGTGTACAGCGCCTGCTCTGGTTTCTGTCTAGACACCCCTCAAAAGTCTCGGGCTCTCGTAGGCAGAGCTTCTGGGGGTGACTGGGCCGTGCGTGTGTGACGCAGGAACGGTTGCTAATGGGCTTCTAGTTGGGTGTCGTGGGCGACAATGCCTGGCTGAGGAGGGGTAGCGGGGGCTGTGGCCCCAAGGCTCTGTCTCCCTGCTGCTCCCTGGAGCCCTCCCGGCCTCTGCCCGCCCTGCCAGGGACTGTCTTCTGCCAGGCCCTCGGCCGTGCTGCCCTGCCTCAGAGCCAGCCAGATGTGGACTGAAACGTCTAGATGTTGGAACCCTGAAGAAACCTTTCTTCCCTTAAGTTGTGGGCATTGGGTATTGGGCCCAGCGACAGGAAAGCCACCAAGAACTGCTGTCACGTCTCTCATTGCAGGACAAATACCTGACACCCAAAATGGAGGAAGGAGCGGTTTATTTAGCTTACAGTTACTGGAGGTTTCAGTCCACGCTTGGCTGGCTCCAAGGCAGAGCAGCATGTGGCAGAGAGCACGGTGACAAAGAGCAGAGAGCAAAATGGAGGAGCAGGGGCGACAATGGCTTCAGAGAGCAGGCCTGTCTTCCTTAAGTCACATACAGACTGCCCGCCCCAGGCTGGGTGCAGTCCTTTCACCCATGATCCCAGCAGCCTCACACCTGTAATCCCAGCAGCCTCACATCCGTAATCCCAGCAGCCTCACACCCGTAATCCCAGCAGCAGTCATACCCGTAATCCCAGCAGTCTCACACCTGTAATCCCAGCAGATCATGAGTAAATCACAAACTCTAGAAGCTGCCCCATGACTGCAGGCAGTGTTGGGGGGACAAATACATACAAACCAGAGCAACTGCCCAGCACCATCTTGTGTTAAGCTGATGTTTCTATCCACCAAGACTGACTGTGGCTAAGTGGTCCAGGCTGTTCTGCCATGGGACGGAGAAATGGACGGGGATGGTTCAGCGAGGCACAGGGCATATGGGTTGCAGCCTTGACCAGGAGAGATTTAATGAGGCTCCTGAGGTCCAAGCATGGAGGAAACATCCAGGGAGGGAGGGCCCTGTGCCTGGGCACGTGACTGTCATCTCGGTCCCAGCTGCAGCCCACCCACCTGGTCCGAGTCCTCCTGCCCCCGCCCTGGCCAGCGACCTTGCTGGTGTCTTGGCACGTGTGGGCAGCTTGAGTCCCTGGGCCTCGAGGCTCACAGCTGCATGGACGCTGCAGCCTCCTGTCTCGGGATCCGGCAGAGGGGCGCTTGCTCTGCTTATCCCAGCTGTGGTCGGAAAACCTTGGCCAGCGTGTGAGCCAGTCATCAGCTGCATCAGAGATGCTCCCAGACATGGGTGCGGCTTAGCCTGAGCCTCAGGTGAGCAAGGACTCTTCTGTCTCTGCTTTGTGGGACCTGTGGGCTGGCTGGTGCTCACCCACACCTCGCGGCTCCAGTGCAGCAGGCAGGCAGGCAAGGGACCAATCCGGCTGTGCAGTGTGGGTAGCAGGGCCAGCTGCCACCTCAGCCTGTGCGCTGTCCTTGGCTAGCCTTCTCATTACAGAGAACAGGTGCCCCGTGAAGGGTGTGGCATCTGTCCCTGACGCCCTCAGTGGCCTCCTGAGGCCCCTGTGCAGAACAGCCAGGCCCAGCTTCCACCCATGCTCCAGGGGCCCATGGGAGCCCTGCCGGCGGCTGGGCTGCTGTTTCGGGCAGAGTTCCACCAAAGGACAGCTATAAATTTCTCCTGTGGATGGCCTGAGGGCTGGGCCAGAGAGTGAGGAGCTGGGCTGCAGCGGCTCTGCCTCTGGATCCCCAATCCCGCCTGGCCTGCAGCTTCCTCCCTCTCGGTGGGTAGAGGGTGGTCTCTGGGAATGGCAGGTCCCCAGGAGCCCCCAGGAGCCCTGAGAAGTCCCCTGCTGCCGCTTTCTAAGATCAGCCATTGGTTTGTTCTGGAGAACTCTGGCCCCTGCTCCCCAGGCTGTAAGACAGCTCGGAGATGGGCTCTGCACTGAGATCTCGCTGGGAGAGAAGCTGGCAGGCAGCGCCGCCCCAATTCTGCCCGGTCGCCATCCCAGGAGATGCAGCCCAGCCTGCGCTCCTACAGAGGAAAGCAGCCATTGGGTGGGAGGGAGAAGAGGAGGGGAGCTGGGCTGCAGCTTCATTTCCACTGATGGGCGGCAGGTGAGTCCCCAAGGCCCCAGAGCAACTCAGGAGGGAGGGAGGGGAGTCTCCTCCCCATGAGGTACGGCGCCGCCCTGGAGGGAGAGCTGGCAGTGGCCCTACGACTCTGACCAGTGGTCAGCCTGTTTCCCCAGCTGCCCTACTATAAAACTTATTCTTTTGCAGTCTGTGCCCAGAGGTCCACACCCAGGTGTGGCCAGGCCAGGGCCGTGGTGGCCAAGACTCTGGTGGCACCCTGTGCGTCTATCTGGCTCTGGCTCTCGGCAGCTCCAGTAGTCCTCCACGTTCCTTGGTTAGTGGCACCCCCGGGCTATCTCCACCAGTACGTGGTGTCCCCAAGTCTCTGCCTCTTCTTCCCAGGACGCTGTCCTGACCTCGTTTCGACTCACCTGGTTACCTTGCAAGGATCCCGATGAAGCCCATTATGAGAGGTTCTGGGCAGACGGGAACGTAGGGGGCCCTTCCCACCTGTGCCCAGGGGTGTGGTAGTCCTTGAGTCAACCAGCTGCAGTCCTAGGTAGGAACCTCTTGCTGGCAGGAGGGGACAGGCTGGCCGGGGACTCTGCCCCCTCATGGACCTCACTGGCATTGGTCGCCATGGGCCTTGGGCACAGCCTGGTCCACAGCACAGCCCAGGCCCAGAGGGGTGAGTGGCACCTCTGTGTCTAACATGCCCTTCTGGCACTGGGAAGCCCCCCACGCTGTCTCAAGTGATGTCTGACAGACAGCCGTGTCTCCTTGCCGACAGAGCTGTGAGGCAGCACCCTCGCTGTGGGACAAACCTTCCCACTTGGACCTGAAATCCACAGGGATGACACCCGCCTCCCCCACAGCAGGCTCCCGGCAGAGCGCCAGCCCGTCCTTGCAGGCAAGTGGCCGCTGCGGCGCAGCGTGGACAGGAGGTTAGCGCGTTCTCCTCACCCCCAAACACAAAGCCTTTTCTTTCTCCAGCTGGAAACCGGCACAGCCCGTGAGTGCAGAGAGCTCTTTCAACATTAGATTTTAAATTATTTGAATTAAATCTGGAATCCTTCCGGGCCCCGTGCGCTCTCGGTTATTTATCACTGGCTAAGTGTAGAAGTCTGTTCAGCGTCTCCAGGGACGGCCTGGGCTGCAAAGCCGTATCTGAAATGCTATAAACTATTTAAAACCCAAAGCTTGGCTGTGTCCGGTTGGAGGGAGCACATGAACACGTGCTCGGTGGGTGCTCTCGGGACCCGGCCGCTGGCCCATCCGCACGCTGGCTCATTTGGTGGCCCTTCCTCTGGGTAATCACCTTAACACACTCGAAAATAGAGCTTCTCCCCACTGCGGCGAGGTGGCTTTCCCGTTATTTAGCAAATATTGATTCCTGCCCTTCCCCCAGTGTCTTGACTTAGCAAGA
Source organism: Tympanoctomys barrerae (assembly GCA_002564285.1). Classification (NCBI taxonomy): domain Eukaryota; kingdom Metazoa; phylum Chordata; class Mammalia; order Rodentia; family Octodontidae; genus Tympanoctomys; species Tympanoctomys barrerae. The sequence goes on from NDGN011484885.1 coordinate 12,376, forward strand.
AATTGCTGAACCGGCTCCTGGTCTTGCCCTAGGTCCTCATCACCTCAGACTCCATGGCAGTTCTACCTGGGCACCAGCAGGGGGCAGGAAACGCTCTTTTTTGAGGGCCACAGGGGGACTGGCCAGAGGTCTGGGCTCTGCCTGTCTGGCCAGCAGAATTTCTCGACCTGGGGCTGGAGCCCTGAGCCTTCTCCTTTTGCACTGGAGTCAGGGGAAGCCTGGTCTTAGGTTAGGACGTAAGGTCTCGAAGCATTAGGATTGAGCAGGGTGTACTGGCTTAGGTGGGGAGAGGGACTCTCAGGGGCCCAGCTGGGGTGCTGCAGCCTCCTCACGCTGGGGCCGCTCCCCATGAGCCAGAGCATTTGCTGTCCTGACCCCGCGGTGCCTCACACTGGCAGACAAGGACGTCCCTACTGAGCAGAGGATGTGGAGGCCCAGCACAGTTCTGACCCAGACGCTTGCCCTCCACGCCCACTCTGGCCTGCCACCAGTGCCACGTGGGCACAGCAGCAGACGGTCCTCGCCACCTGGCAGAGCTAGCGCCTCTTCTTGGCTTCAGCCTCCTGACTGAGCCAGCCATCCCGGTCTGTGGGATGACCCAGCTGACCAAGACAGGTGCCCCAGTGACCTGGGGCAACCACGGGGGCTCTGGACCACCAAGTGGCTGTGCCCACCCACTCTGGCCTGGGTGGCGGGAGTGTGGGCTTGGTCCCAGCCTGGTCCACGCTGGTGGGTGACCCCACAGGGACACCCCCAAGGGGGTCCTGGGGCAGCTGTGACTGGGCGCCAATCCCAGAGCCCAGGGAGCTGTGGCTGCTGGCTCCTTGTCAGCGTCAGAACCTGCGTTCCCCGGTCTCCGGCTCAGGGCTCCCACCGCACCTGTCCTAGGGAGCCTCACCTTCCAGCTTCTATGCAGCACCTTCCTCGGGGCTCGTGGTCCGCCCAGTGAGGCCACACCACCACCAGGGCCACCAGGAGGCTCTGCTTCCCCCGCACAGATGGAAGGGGGTGACTGCTCCAGGCAGGCACCAACCCAACTGCTGGATGGGGATTCAGAGGGGAGCTGGGAGCCAGACAACAGGACTGCTGAGTGTAGCTGCGCCCCAGGGGCTGAGGGCCCCTGGTCCTGTCCTTGCCCGTCCATGCGATGGCGGCCCTGGGTCTTCACATCTCTGGATCTCTGATGGGGCGGAGCAGCAGGATGCACAGTCACCCCAGGGCTGTCTGTCACCTCCAACCACACTGCCCAAGGGGCAGCAGCAGGGCAGGGAAGGCTCCTGAGTGCTGGGCTGGAAAATGCGGGGGCTGTGGACCTGCAGAGGGGATTACCAAGGAGGGAGCGGACTCCCAGGCGTGGTGGGGAAGGGCAGGGGAGGGGAGGGAAGAAGGCAGGAAGGATGGGTATCGTGGGATGGGCATTTGGATGGGTGGATATGTGGCTAGAAAGGCAAATAAAAAGGAGGGAAGCGGGAGGAAGGAAAGGAGGGAAGGACAGCTGGTGGGAAGATGGGTAGATGAGTAGATGGATGGATGTGCGGGTGAGGAGGGACAGACAGAAGAATGTGTGGCTGGGTGGCTAGAAGGGTGGATGGCTGAAGGGTGGATGGAAGGGTGAGTGGGCGGGCAGGGAGGCGAGGGGGTATGTGGGAGTGGGTGGAAGGCTTAGGGGTGACTGGCACAATTCTCACCTCAGAGATTCAAAAGGGCTAAGCTGCGCAGGGCTTGGGCTCCCCGGGGGTCACCAGGCTAGCAGGGTGCCAGGGCCTCCTGCCGCCCACCTGGTTCCTGTGGGCTGCAGCCAGGCTCTCTGTGAGAGGCTCTGGCCACCAGCTATCGGCAGCGCCAATGAGCCCAGTCTTCTTGTCACTGACTGGCATGGGCTTGGGGCACCAGTGACAAGTGGAGCCAGGGATAATGGGATGGACAGTCAGGCCTGGCACCAGGGCTGGGGGACGGGTACTCCAATGCAGGCCAGTGGAGACCAGGGCGTCCTGAGGCTGGGGCCACCGATCCCAGGTCTAAGCACCCGGCAGCTTCCCAGGACCCTGGGTCCGTGGGGCAAGGGGGGCTCTGCAGGAACAGGAGAGGGCGATGGCCGCGCTCACTGGAGCGGAAATGAACGTGTGTTTTCCTGGAGGCCGGAAGCGAGGCCGCCCTCAAGGCCCGTGCTCCCGCCGCCATCGCAGGATGGAGTTATAGCCACTCGCCCACATAAACTCGTTCAAGCGATTTATGAGGCTTGGTGGCTCGTTGTGGGGGCGGCAGGTACAGACGGCTTCTAATTGGAGGCAGAGGAGAGGAAGGCCTCCTTTCCTGTGCCTGGGCCGTGCCTGGGTCCATCGCAGGGTGACCAGCACAACTGGCCCCCGGGCCCGCAGTCCGTGCATCCCGCCTCCGAGGGTGGGGTGGGCGGAAGCCGGAGACTCCCATCAAGACCATGAAGGGGGTCCGGGAGGCCTGGAGGCCTGGGTCAAGTTTCTGCCCCAGGCGAAGCTCCAACCAGCAGGCCCTCACGTAGGCTGCGCTGCGGCTCATAAACCCACGGGGCGGCCGCTCGGTGACACCCAGAGGAAGTCCTGGCTCCTCAGTGCTCTGGTCTTCAGACCAGGGGGACAATAGGAAGCCGAGCTGGACAATGAGAGGGCATGGACACGCCGCACTCCAAGGGCGGAGGCTGCCCTTGGAGCCGCTGGCCTTGGCAAACCTGGAAACGAGGGCCAGGATCCAGCGCGTCCCGGTCCCCGTGCAGAGTCCCTCAAGGCCTTGGAAGGCCCATTCCAGAGCTTCTAGCTGTTGTGGTGGAGGAAGAAAGGTGTGCTTTTCAGTGTCAGGGTGGATCGGAGGCGGTGGCGGCAGCGGAGGGGTGCAGGGGAACAGATGCGGGTGCAGGACAGCACCTGCTCGACTCGGCAGGGGAGCGAGCGGGAAGACACTGGGGCCCCGTGAGACAAGGGCCGGAAGTGCTCGGGCACCTTCCCACGGCGTCCTCGGCCTCTGGCCAGGAGAAGGCTGGGAACACCTGTCCAGGGGTGGAAACAGCCCAGCCCCTAGAGGCTGAGGAGGAAGCCAGGCCCGGGCGGGAGCCGGGTTAATCACCATGTTCTCACGTGACCCGTGGTCCCCAGGATGTGCCATCCTGTACTATTGGAGCATCGGGGGCCACAGGACTGCAGAGTCCTCTGCGTGGACCAAGGCTGTCCCCGTTCCACTGTCCAGGGTAGCCCTCTGTCCCCCACCGATCGCCACGTGCATGCAGATTGGGGCCACCAGGACCCCTCACAGGCCCTGACCCAGACACCAGTCATCACAGAGCGTGGCCCCCTTGTCTCGGGAGTTGGGGTCTGAGGGCAGCCACCCCAGAGTCCGTGGACGGCGAGCGAGCCAGGCCTGGTGGCACAGCCGGCAGGAGGCAGGGCCTTGCTTGGTGTGAAGGCCAGCTCTGCGCGGTTTCCTTGGCGTCTTTCAAGGAAAACCTCTGGTGGTGATCAAGGTGTTACTGATGCTGCCGGGACGGGGGGCCCAGAGCCGCCTGGTGAAGCCTTCGGCACGAGTCCACACCACGTCACGAGCCCACACTGCGCACTGTGCCAGGCGTCTACAGATCCTGTCTGTACCCTGCCTGTGGCAACTGTCTCGCTCAGCCTGTCACAGGGTCAGCAGGTATAGATTTATTTTATTTTATTATTATTGTTATTTTTTTGTGGTACCAGGGATTGAACTCAGGACCTTGCGCTTGCCAGGCAAGCACTTATTCCA